>CAJQZJ010029577.1:0-11961 GCA_907164525.1 Lophiomys imhausi | reverse complement strand
CATTGAGGCCCTTTATGCCCTGTACACATGAGCTATTTTAATTTGACATAATTTATGAACGATATTCTAGGACTCCAATTAAATGGTACGCCTTTATATAAGCCACGTCTATTGTTTTTCTGTGCCCAAGGAATTTTCCAACCATGATTTGATCAAAGCAAGCAAACAAATAAACATTTTCATAAGGAAATAAACATGTTCAGAAATGTAATTCTGTCTGCCAGTAAATACCACAATTATAAGGTATCTTCTTTTTTATTATTTTTGTTTTTGTAATTGTAAAGCATCTCTTTATATTCTCACTCTGGTTCTTTTTAGGAAAGCCCTGGCTGATGGGGGGGGGGTGAGGCAGCATTATCTCTCTGTTTGAAGTTCATAGTCACAGCTCAGGAGAGAGCTGTTTCTGCAAGCCCAGGTGCACAGTGGCCCTTGGTGGGACCCTAGGCTGTTTCAGACAGTGGGACAGGACTGGAAGGGATGTGCAGTCTCTTAGGCGGGAGCCACTGAATGCCTGTGCTGTCTTCTCTGGGATGTCCTACCTCAGTGCAATCTGGCTGCAGCAATGATACTGCCCTTAAGGTGTCAGACTCATGGGTGGTAGATTTTGAGTAGTTGACCTCCGCAGGAGACCAAATGGCCTGTAAGGTCATCTAAGTTATTTTCCTTCACATATGGTCATCCTTTCTTGAGGATCTGCTCAGTAATTTTGTAACTAACATCCTGATACTTTAAATATACAAAAGTCTTTGTGGTGTCAGTACCCAGAGTAGACTGCTTGCTACATTTTGCTGTACTTTCTTTAGATGTTTTGAGAGTTTGGTAAGGTCACCAAGACACTGGATAGCTCAAACAACATATTTTTGTTTGTTTATTTACAATTTTGGAGGCTAAAAGTTTGAGATGAAAGTGTTAACAAACTTCTTAACCATACAGTGAAATAAAGCCTTTCCTCTCCGAGTTTCTATCAGCCATAGTGTTTTAACCACAGCTACAGAAGCTCCAAGTAAGACAGAAGTTGGTAACATGCTGTGGGGTATCACTGTGACGGATCTGACTATGTGGTATGAGGAGGACTGTGGAAGAACTATGGAACTAAAAGCCACTGAGTGTTCAAAGCTCACTGAGCTGTTGGGGAACTTGAAGGATGTTGAGAGCAAAGCAAACAACAGAGGACCGGCTTGTGAAGTTTCAGAGGGAAGCAAAGACTCTATTGGGATCACTTAGGTGAATCTTAGAATTAAGAATCATTAAGTGAAACCTTTATTGGGAAAATTGACACTGGTCAGCTGGGTTTGAAGAATCAGCTGCTATTAAGAATAGACCAGTTCATTGAGGCTAAATCTTCTGGAAAGTATTTCTTCAGGGTCAACACATAGAAGTTGTGGTCTAGAGTTTGCCAAGCCTGTACTTCATACTGACAACCAAACTTGCTAATGTGTAGGAGTTTGCCAGGTCCTGTTGGCTTTGAAGGCATGAAAGGGTCTGGTCAGAGGCTGAAGGTTATGAAGAGAAATTAAAGCTTGGCACTGTGTCAGGGTCAGAGTCCCTGAAGAGATCCTAGGAGAGTTAGGGAACAAGGTGAAACCCAATTGCAATGGAGACCCTAGCATTTTGGGGATGTCAGGACCAGGAGACAACCACCAAGGACAACTGCAACCATGGAATAGAGCCAGCCTGAGCCTAGGGGACAACGTATGTGGTGTGGATGTCAGAGCTAGACAAGAGACACTTCCAGGGTTTAGAGCCCAGAGGATTGTGAATGGGTCCCAGATGTCAAGCACTGAACTTCTTACATGGTTGGACTTTGGTTCTGCTTTTATTTGATTGTGGTTTCACCTTGGTTCTTATCTCTTGAAATAAGAAAGATGCTGAACTTATTTTTTAATTTTATAGGAGTCCATAGTTAAGACACCTTGAAATTTTAGAGAGACTTTGGACTTTTTATCTGTGTGCTTTTGTTTTTAAATTGGTACTTTGTGAGTTTCACATCATGTACCCCAATCCCACTCATCTCCCCCTCCCCTTGTGCCTTTTCCCCACCCTTGAAACCCTCCCCTTATCAGAGAAAAAAATTCTCCTTGTGGAAGCCGTAGTGTGTCACAGTGTGTCTCACAGTATACCCTTTTGTCCACACTTCTTTACTTGCAAATGTTCATTACAGTGACTTGTTGGTCTGGTGTGAGGCTCTGGCCTCTGCTACTCTATTAGTACTGGAACCTTACTGGGAATCCTCTCAGATATCCTGTTGATGCCCTGTGTCATAAAGATCCTGTAGTTCTGCATCTGTAGGACCAGCCCCTTTGTGCACTCCACCAGTTCATAGATAGGGTAGATGTTGAGGTGGGTCAATTCAAAGCTCTGGATCTGGGCCGAGAAATATGTGATCTGGTCAGCCCTCCAGTTCTCCTGCCCTTACACCCTCAAGGTTGGTTCAGTGGTAACCTACACCACCAGGACCTGCTCTGCTGTGCTGCCTAGGTGAGGTGCAGGGCTTGCTCTCCTGTTCTCATGACCCTGGGGCCAGCTCTCTAGCCTGCCATAGGTGGTGGGGGAGGGCATCTCTCCCTCACTCATGCTGTCACACTGCAGACAATTTGTGGGGCCAGCTCTCCTACTCACAGCTTCCCAGCTTACCTGTGCTCTTGCCATCAGGGCCAGGAATACTGTGTTGCCCAGGCAAGGTACAGGGCCAGCTCTCCTGAGTGGTGCATTAGGCAAGGGCCAGTGGCAGCTCTCCTGTCTGCTGTAGGGGGTTAAGGGGCAAGAGAGAGGGTCATCTCTCCTTCCCCCATGTCACCTCATGGCAGACCAATGTTGGGGCCAGTTCTCCCATGCTCACGTCCTTGGGGAGGCTCGCCCACACCTCTAGCACCAGGGTCCACTTTCCCAAGTGCTGCAGCTGGTGAGGGGCAGGGACAGCTCTCCTGCTCTCATGACCTCAGAGCCAGGTCTCTCACCTGCTGCAGGTGATGAGAAGCTAAGCGGGAGAGGATATCTCTTCCTCATCCACACCTCTTCACAGGAGATGAGTGGCAGGGCCAAGTCTCCCAAGCTCTTATCTTTGGGTATCTCACCTGCTATTTCTGCAATGTGCTGGGCCAGCTCTTGAATACTGCCACTGGCTAGGGGCAGAGTCAGCTCTCCTGCTCTCATGTCCCCAGGGACAGCTCTCTCAGGCTGCCCAGGTGAGGGGTGGGACAATTTCTGCACAGCCCTCAGATGTCAGTGTGTCCCTGGGCAGCAGTCCAGACTAGGGACATCTATTTGGCTTTTGGTGATAACAGTTCCCTGTTGCTGCAGGGCTACAGGCCTATATGTGGCCACTGGTGGCAACAAAGGCCAGGACCCCACCATCGTCCCAGGTGGCATCACCAGCTACTCACATCAGGCTGCTCCTCACTACCCTCAAGTCTCCAGTTCTGCCTCTCTTCATTGTGCCCACATCTTTCAGTTTCTCTTTCTCTTCCATTTTTCCACCATGTACTTGCTTCTCTTAGTGGCACCGTGGTCTCTGAGTATCTGATGTTGTCTCAGGAGTGGAGACAACATCAGAAGCACTATGCCCTTCTCATGCATTATGGCATGGTGCGTTATACACCAGGAAGGGGTAATCTCCACCATGGTCTTTCTCTCTAGGCATGCCCAGTGAAGGACTGGTGGTCATCTCAGGCTAGCCCCCTGTGTGGTCCCAATGGCACTAGTCTGGTGTTCCATTCAGCTCACTCCTTGTCCAGGCCATCCCAGAGGCCTCATATGAGGGTCTTCTGTCTTGGGCTCACTCCCACCTGAGGCCCACTGTCCCAGGCAGGGGTTCTTCTAGTCTTCAGCTTGCTCCCTGATGTGGGAACCTGTCAGGCCCTGCATGGCATCAGACTAGTGGTTGTTTCAGGCTAGTTCCCTGTCCAGACACACTGA
The DNA here is from genome assembly GCA_907164525.1 of Lophiomys imhausi. Lineage (NCBI taxonomy): Eukaryota > Metazoa > Chordata > Mammalia > Rodentia > Muridae > Lophiomys > Lophiomys imhausi. The sequence goes on along the minus strand of CAJQZJ010029577.1, from coordinate 8,046 downwards.
CGCTGGACTGGTGGTCATCTCAGGCTTGTTTTTTTCAAGGAATGTTAGGCTACTATTCATTCAGATGTTCACAGGTCGGAACACTGAGTGTATACATAGCCTCTCTCCTCTCTGCCACCTACTGACACACATGTGACACAGCAGCCACACCTGCAACACCTCTAGGGGCAGGTTATCTTTTTTGTTTGTTTGGTTGGTTGGCTGGTTGTTTTGTTTTCAAGACAGGGTTTCTCTGGTTAGTCCTGGTTGTACTGAACTCATTTTGTAGATGCCCCCACCTCTGCCTCCTGAGTGTTGGGATTAAAGGCATGTGCCACCACTGCCTGGTAACTTTGAATATTTCAGGGAAGCTTTTAACTTTAAAGAACTTGGATATTTTAAAGAGACTGAAGCTTCTAAGTGTTAGAATTCTTAAAAACTGCAAACTTTAAAAAAGTTGGAATGTTTTATACTGTGATATAGATATTAATGTGAGAGGTTGGGAATAAGCAAGAAAGGAAAGGCTGTAGACGAATAGTTCTGTTTGTGTATCAGATTGACAGGACATCAATTAGGCTGGTTAGAGTCAACTTGACACAGGTTAGAGTCATTTGAAAAGAGAGAACCTCAGTTGAGAAAATGCCCTGACCAGATTGGCCTGTTGGGGGTCATCCCACTGTAGGCAGTACCACCCTTGGGCAGGTGGTCCTGGGTTCTATAAGAAAGCAGGCAGGGCAAGCCAGTAAGCAACACCCCTCCATGACCTTCATTAGTTCCTTCCTGCAGGTTCCTGCTTTGACTTTTGTGATGCTCTACAAGCTATAAGCTGAAATAACCCTTTCCTCTCCAAGTTGCTTTTGGTCATGGGGTTTAATCTTAAAATAGAACCCCTAACTAAGACAGTAGTGTTGGCTGACTTTCTGTTTTCTAACACTCATGCACTTTGCTAGTTTTCCTAACTCACTGCATTAGCTGGTAAAGCCAGTATCATGCTGAGCAGAAGCTGTGACAGGTAGCATCTTTGTAAGGCTCCAGACTTTGAAGGTCTAGATTTTATGTCTCATCATGTTTCATTCCAGTGTTTGTGTGGATTTTAAGAAAATATCCCTTTTCTTTTTACAAAACTTCTTCCAACTTAAGTTGTTTAGTGAACTTATAATGAAATGGGTGAGACATTGCACTTTTTAAAAATATCCTGTAACCTGGCTCAATTAAAATATTCTTTTATACAAGAATGAACTGTCTCACCATCTGTGAGGCTGTCTCTCTTAGCATGTACACTAGGTTAGGAGCACGCACAGGATTTCACTGTCCCTTGGTATTCCTTTTTAGTGTGTGACTCAGTTTATGAAACTTGTTTTCCTTAATGCTTTTGCCCTCAGAACAACAAACAACAACAACAACAAGCAAAGGACAAGAAACAAGAAACTTGTTATCTAGTTTCATTAATTTAGCCTCTGATCTCATCCAGGGTCCAGAGTGTACTATCTTAAAAATCACAGTTGAAAGAATGAAAGAATGACCGGAGCGGAAGCAGTGAGAATATTAGATAAAATTGGACAAAGCAGAATGATCTTCAGAAGCATGGATTCAGATAAAGGTTTGCACAGTATTTAAATCAATATAATTGCATGCGTCCCATATAGGAAAAGATTTGCATGCCTTGGGATGTTATCTGTGTTCTGGGTGGGAGAATTACAATGTTGTAGTTTCATTGTGTAATGTTGAATTGTCAAGCAGTTGAGAAATAATTAGCGCTGGGCAAACAAAGAGGGGAAAGTTAGATTTGTGTATAAAACTGAAAACCAAAGTTAATTTGTGTAAATGTTTTACAGAATTGTGTATAGAGAAATAAAATTTAAAATGTACTAGAAAAATTATAGATGAATATTTACATTCTTTGGGGGGGGGGTCATGACTGAGAGACTGACCGTGCAACAGTGAAGGAGCTGGGTATCAAAAACACTAAATTCAGTGACCTGAAAAGCTGGTAACTCAATAACTGGAAGAAATGTGACAGAGGAACAGAAAGAACCCTGATGTCCCTAGTAAATAATAGGCTTTTACGAATCAGTAAGAATGCCAACAAGGGAACAGTAAACTTATAAAGATGCAGAAAAGCGCTGAGCACTGTGGTGCACACACCTGTAATCCCAACCCTCCGGAGGCTGGAGTAAGAGTATTAGCCTGAACAAGGATAGTGGGACTCTATCTCGGAATAAGTAAATAAATAAACAAAATAAACGAATAAAATGCATAAAGCATACAGGTTATGAAAGATGAATACCTCAGTTAGCCTGGCTGCCATGCAAGAGTCACTGTGTGAGGCTTGATAAACAGCTGGGGAAATTAGAAGTCTGAACCCAGGGCACGAGAGGGTTGAGTTCAGGTGAAGACTCTACCTGGCCTCTAGACAGCCACTTTCTTGTGGTGCCTTCACATGGAAAATGTGGGGGGAGGGGTGGCAGAAGGAGGGGAGGAAAAAATGAGGAGACAGGGAAGGGAGAGAGAGGAGGGGGATATCTTTTTGTTCTTATGAGCCCTCTGTAGGAGCACAGTCCTATGGTGTTAGGAGCGTGCCTATTTTTCCTCATTTAACCACATCTGTCTCCTAAAGACCTTGTCTCCAAATATATTCTCATGGGGTGGGATCAAGGGAGGAGCTTCTACAGTGTACTTCATAGTTATAAGTAAATAGCAAACAAACAAATTTTCTAGTACATGCAAGTTTGCATGTACTAGAAAAAGTATAGGTGAATATTTATATCCTTAGGGGGATGCAAATGTGACTTACTGACTCTTGGTGCTGGCTAGTTTTTATGTAAACTTGACACAAGCTAGTCAGTTTTGAAAGATGGATCCTCAGTTGAGACAACTTCCTCCACCAAATTGGTCCATGGACAAGCCTATGACTCATTTTCTTGATTAAAGATTAATGTGGGAGGGCCCAGCCTACTGGGGATGGTGACACCCCTGGACTGGTGGTCCTGGTGCTGTCAGTAAGAAAGCAGGCTGAGCAAGCCATGAAGTCAAGCCCCTTAAATGGTGTTTCTCAGTGGCCTTTGCATCAGTTCCTGCCTCCTGCTCCTGCCCTGACTTCCCTGGATGGATGGACTACAAGCTGTAGATGAAATGAACCTCTTCCTCCCCAACTTGCTGTTAGTCATGGAGCTTCTGTCACAACAACACACTTTTCCCCTAGCTTCCCCAGTTCAGTGTACAGATCACCCAATTTCCATGTTTACTCTGTTCTGAGATGTGTCTTTGTGACAAGTGTCACATAACTGTGTTCCCCAGATTTTGTCACATGGAGCTTTTAGCTTAAAGCAGCTCCTGATTTCCCAGTTCTTTCCCACAGCAGGGTCCAACTGTTCCTGGTCATCAACATTACAGTATAGATCTTCTGCTTCTTGCCCAACAATGTCTTATCCCTTGTCTTTATCACTTTAGTTTTGCCTCACAGTCTACCCAATTTACCTTCAGATTTTTCCAGATAATGCATCTTTGTTGACTGGTATATTTGAGAAAAACGTTCTTCTATATTGCTTGAAAACTTTAAAAAAATCATTGATGTAGTTTCTAATTTGTTACTTACTCAAATTTGTAAAATGGAGTTCTGGTATTTGAGGAACGAAGCCACTCAGTTTTGTCAGTATGTTTATTCGTGTGTATTCATTGTATAAATCAGTGAGTTTCACTATTATATTTCATATACACATATCTGTACTTTGTTCATATTTAGTTCTTTTACTCTCTTTTGTGCTTCAACTGTCCTTCCTGGTAGATCCTTTCCTCTTCCTAAATAACACCCTTCTACTTTCATGTCATGTACCGAGACACATGTGCAGATGCACATATACAATCTAGATTCTGCTTTAGAAAGATGTGAGACTATCTTTCTGGTTTATTTTACACACCATGATGACCTTCAGTTCCACCTATTTTCCTCAAAATGACAATTTCATTCATCAGATGTCTTTATTTCTTCATCTGCTGATGAACATCTGGGCTGGTTCTGTGTCTTAGCAGTTGGGAACAGTAGGGCAAATAAGCAAATAAGTACACATGTGGGTGTTTCTCTGGGTATGCCAACTTGGAGTCCCCCTGAGCCAGAGCAAGTGAAATGCAAACCAGAATTAGTATGTGGATTGTAATCATTCAGGCAGTATAGGTTGGGCTATGATAACAAACAAACCCCCAATTCTTTCATGTTAAGCCCATTCACGATTACTTCTCAGTTGTGTGCCTGTCATTGGGTCTGTATTCTCCTTGAGTAACTCCATCTTCTTCTACAGTTGCCCAGTAGGATAGTGTCTTTCCAAGCTTCCGCCTAGACGGGATGTCCTTCCTTCTGCTTGGGTTGTGTTCCAGTAGCTGGAACATTCAATGGCCACATGTTCTGGGAGGAATCCAGAAACCGCATCCCTTCCATGTGCCCACAAGGGGGCTGGGCAGTGTTTGGAGACTATTGGCTACTGTACATTGCCCTGACTTCCCTAAAAGCTATTCTTGTTTATTTTTTTATTTTAAAAAATTCCCTCTAATTAAACAAATCACTAAAAATCCTTCTGGTAATTTTCTTTTTAAAATGTCCAAAAAACAACAACTGAAGTGACCCAGAGAGCATGTCTGCTCACTAGACTTGGCATCACAGCTGTCATGGTCTGAGCAGTTTAGAAATTAACACTTGCGTGACCTCCATGAGCTGGGTTTGAAGCAAGGATACACATACATTTTTGCAGGGACAACATTTTAGTCGGAAAAGAGGTAGTCAGGGTCTGAGCCAAAATTCAGATCTAACTAATTATTGCTGGCCACCACACATCAGGCAGACAGCCAGGTATCTTTTGCATATGTTAGCTAACTCAATTTAATCCTTTATAAAAACAATTTCAGGTGATTCTTATCATTCTTCATTTAATTATATAGAAACTATGAAAAAATTGATCTGCTCAAAAGCCATTAGCTAGTAATGAAACGATGTGTGTTGCCTCTGTCTCCTGAAGGTGCATAAGCAGAGTACAGTGCCATCAATGTGCACTGAGAATACACCTGTCTGGCGGGGCTGTGGAGTGCATGGAAGGTGGGACTTCCAAAGGATGGAGGTTGACATTTTTTAGGTAGGGAGAGATCCAGAAATGGCATTAGCAGAAGCAAGAAGCATTCCTCGGAAGCATTGATCCACTTGCTATTGCTGCCTAGGATGAATAGAAATGAGGTGTTTGCAGGCCTGGAGATGCATTGGGAGAAAACTGTGAACACTCAGATAGGCCTGAGTGAGCACAGGTGCTAGCAGTGGAAACAGAAAACAATATTACTTCTCGTCTTCAGACCCAGTGGGCATTGCAGGTTGGAGGTGGTATTCTCTCTACATAGAGAACATCTCTTTATTGTAAGTTTCTTAAGGACATGAACTCTTTCATATATAGTAGAGGGAAGCATGCAGCTACCTCGGTATGGAATGCATAGAGTTTCTCTCTAAGGAACAGAACAAAACCACAAACCACACACACACACACAGACACAGACACACACACACACACACACACACACACACACACACACACACAGACACAGACACACACACACATACACACAGATGCACAGACAAGTGCATGCCTTTTCCCCATCACTTCTTGGGTATGGTGTTTCATCAATGAGACATCATGCTTTTGAATGTGGCTGTTTGGATATCAGAAAGAGAAGGGATTCTGAGAAATCTTACAGGCAATATCCAGATAAATATCATGAATGTTCAGGGACAATTGAGACAGACATGGAAAAAAATGGAGCCTGTAGGCTCCTCTGGAGAGGCCTCACCTGCCTGGCTCTTGCTGGAGGCTGGAGTTCTAGACCTTAGTTTACAGCATTAGCTGAGTATTCAGACTTTCAGAGGTGAACTGATCCTTTAGGGAAAGTCTGCAGTTTCCAACTGTAGTTGATTTAAATATTTGCCCATCTTTCTGCTATTGCACGCCAGGTATCTGCTATCAGCTTACCCCTTCAGGGCTAAATTTCAACATTATTTTACCCAAAACCTTTTTAAAGTTTGAGAGCACATCTTTTGTAAAAACTGCCCACAGGACAGGTCTGTTTTGACTCCTGAGAGCTTTAATAGAGTTTGAGAACTGAGGGTCAACTGCAGGAAGGCTCTGGCTACAGTGTCTTAGTGCCCTGCCCTCCCTAAGAAAAGGAGCCCAACTCAAGGTAGTGACATTAGCAGACATCCAGACTTCCTGGCTGACAATCTGAAAGCTGGTCTTGCAGTTGGAGGGCTGGAGGAAGCCAGTGTTTCTGGCAGCTTCAGCTGGCCCTTCCCATTAACATTACAGTAATGCAGTTGTGTGGTGGTTGAAAAAGCATCTCTAGTTACAGGGAGTGATTTACAGGACACCAGACTCCACATTTCAGAGTCTCCTGTGTACTATAAAAATATATTATAAAGGAATAATCTTTATCTGAACTAAAGCTGTGGTGTAGAGAACTCATGTCCAGCTGAGAGCAGCAGTGAGCTTTTGTTCACCCAGGGAAAAGTCCCTGCTCTTCATATTTGATTAACATTTTTCCTCTCGATGGCACTAGGTATCTTGTTAATATTTAGACATTATATACATTTTCTTTAAACTATTGTTTTCATTATGAGATCAAATAGAACAGGAGAAGCCAGTCTTACCAGTAGGAGAAGAGAAAGCTGACAGTCTGGGCACCCAGCTAGCTGTGCCTAGTGGGGTAGAGCAAACTCACTAGAGCCGCGCTGTACTCAGGAAGAAGGGTTCCCTAGAGTGCCTCCCTAGATGGCCTCCTTCCCAATTCTAGCTTCCATTTCTCCCTTTCTTATGCTAAAGGCTATCCAGCAAACAGTCCACTTTAAAATCTCCCAAAGCTTTCTGATACCACCCGGTGAGAGGGAGAGGAGGGGTGGAAATCTCTCTGCTTAGGACACACACCTAAAAATATTCAGTGAAGTGACACGCAGACATACCTCTGCTTATTCGGGGTTTGGAGGGATGGAGACACCAGTCTGTGTCAGCCCAAGGAAGCTCAAGCTCCCTTAGCCCGCAGTGCCTCCCACAGGGCACAGGTGGGCGCACCTGTAGTTAAAGGGACCCGGCAGGGGACAGCGCCATCTCCCAGCTAAAAGTACAGTCACTAGGTGATGGGGCAGGAGCAAACGCTTAAGAGTCTGGGAAACCTTGAGGTGAGTGTCAAGCTCCACCTATCCTATCTGGAGCCTCTGGGATAGAGGTGGAAGTTGGGGTGGGGAAGGTGGGGGGAAGAAACTGCTGCAGAAAGTAACGCAGGACAGAGGTGAGGGAAGAGAGGGTCAGAAATGGGATGAGTTTGCTCAGTGTCCCACTGGAGATCAGGGGCGAACTCGCCATTGCCAGGCTTGCAGCTTCCCAGCACACGACGGCCCAGGCCGGCGCTGGGCTACAATTCCCTCCAAGAGTATGGGGCTAACGCTGGCGAGCGCGCGGGCACCTCTCACTCCCGTGGGAGCGCAGCGCCAGGGCGGGGCGGGATCTCCCCAGCGCTCGGGAGAGGCTAGTGGGGACCGGGATCTCGGCTCTCCCGGGCGCCCCGGCCTTGGCGCACGCCTCCGCTCCCGCGCACCCCCCACTGCAGGCACGCGCAAGGCGCACCCCTCCTTCCCCGGGCGGCGGCGGGCGCGCGCCCGGCCCCCTCGCCTCCGCCCCTCGGAGCCCGTCCTCTCTCCCCGCAGAAAGTTAGCAGCAGGGAAGGAACTCGGGGCTGCGGGAGCGGCAGCAGCGGCAGCGCAGGGAGAGCGAGCGGGGCGCTGCGCACGGAGCAGGTGCCGCCGCGGCTCGGCGCCCCCCTCGGGCTCCTGGCCTGAGGTTGAGGGGGGCGGCGGGGGCTCGCGAGGGGAGGGGGCCATGCGGCCGGGCTTGTCCCCGGCGCAGCGGGACGGCAGCCAGGGCCGGGGGCGCAGCGGCGTCGCTCCATGCAGCCGGGGCGGCTGGGCGGCGGCGGCGGCGGCGGCGGGGGCGGCGGCTGAAACCATGTCCGGGCAGCGCCGGGGGCCGCCGCCGCCGCGAGCCGGGAGCC
>CAJQZJ010029576.1:10660-25631 GCA_907164525.1 Lophiomys imhausi | reverse complement strand
TGACTGTTTCTATTTCCTTAGGTGTTATTGGGCTGTTTAAGCTGTTATTCTGATTTTGATTTAGTTTTGGTAGGTGGAATTTATCGAGGAAATTGTCCATTTCGCTTAGGTTTTCAAATTTAGTGGAATATAGATTTTTAAAGTAATGTCCGAATATTTTCTGGATCTCCTCAATGTCTGTTGTTATTTCTCCCTTTTCATTTCTGATTTTGTTGATTTGTGTTCTTTCCCTTTGCCTTTTAGTTAATTTGGCTAGGGGTCTGTCTATTTTGTTGATTTTCTCAAAGAACCAACTCTTGGTTTCGTTGATTCTTTGTATAGTTCTTTTTGATTCTAAGTTGTTGATTTCAGCTCTAAGTTTGATGATTTCCTGTCTTCTGCTCTTCTTGGGAGTGTTTGCTTCTTTTTTTTCCAATTCACCCAGCTTAGCTGTTAGTTCACTAATATGAGCTGTCACAATTTTCTTTTTGAAAGCACTTAGTGCTATGAACTTTCCTCGTAGCACAGCTTTCAATGTATCCCATAGGTTTGGGTATGTTGTGTCTTCATTGTTGTTGGATTTTAAGAAGTCTTTGATTTCCTTCCTTATTTCTTCCCTGACCCAGTGGTCATCCAGTAAGGAGCTGTTCAATTTCCATGTGTGTGTAGGCTTTCTGTTGGTTCTTTTACTGTTGAAGACCAGCTTTATTCCGTGGTGGTCTGATAAGATACAAGGTGTTATTTCAATTTTCTTGTATCTACTGAGATTATCTTTGTGACCAATTATGTGGTCGATTTTGGAGAAGGTTCCGTGGGGTGCTGAGAAAAAGGTGTATTCCTTTGTGTTTGGGTGAAACGTTCTGTAGATATCTGTTAGGTCCATTTGTTTCATGATCTCTGTTAGACTCAATATTTCTCTGTTTGTCTTCTGTCTTGATGATCTGTCCTTTGTTGTGAGTGGGGTGTTGAAGTCTCCCACTACTAATGTGTTGTGATCGACGTGCGCTTTAAGTTTTAGAAGTGTTTCTTTTACGAAAGTAGGTGCCTTTGTATTTGGGGCATAGATGTTCAGTATTGAAATTTCCTCTTGATGAATATTCCCTTTAATGAGTATATAGTGCCCTTCTTTGTCTTTCTTCATTAACTTCAGTTGGAAGTCTGTTTTGTTTGATATTAGGATGGCTACTCCAGCTTGCTTCCTGGGTCCATTTGCTTGGAAAACCTTTTCCCAACCCTTTACTCTGAGGCAGTGTCTATCTTTTGTAGTTAGATGTGTCTCTTGTATACAGCATATGGAAGGGTCTTGCTTGCGGATCCACTCTGTAAACCTATGTCTTTTTATTGGGGAGTTGAGTCCATTGATGTTGATGGATATTAGTGACCTGGGGTTGTTATTTCCCATTAGTTTGGTATAGGCGGTGGTTCTGTTCCTCTTTAGATTTAGTTGCTGATGGGTTTTCTATTCCCTTTGTTTTCTTGGGTGGAGTTTTCTTCTCTGGGTTGGGATTTTCCTTCTAGGATTTTCTGTAGGGCTGGGTTTGTGGGTAGATATTGTTTAAATTTAATTTTGTCATGGAATATCTTGTTTTCTCCATCTATGTTGATAGAGAGTTTTGCTGGGTAAAGTAGTCTGGCTGGGCATCTATGATCTCTTAGGACTTGTAGTATATCTGACCAGGCCCTTCTAGCTTTTATCGTTTCTGGGGAGAAGTCAGGTGTAATTCTGATGGGTCTGCCATTGTATGTGACTTGACCTTTTTCTCTTACAGCTTTTAATATTCTTTCTTTGTTCTGTACATTTGGGGTTTCAATTATTATGTGGCGAGAGGAGTTTCTTTTCTGGTCTAATCTGTTTGGTGTTCTGTATGCCTCTTGGATTTTTATTGGCATCTCTTTTTTCAGGTTTGGGAAGTTTTCCTCTATGATTTTGTTGAAGATATTTCCTGGACCTTGGAGTCGGGAGTCTTCTCTTTCCTCTATACCTATAATTCTTAGGTTCCGTCTTTTCAATGAGTCCTTGATTTCTTGGATGTTGTGGGTGAGAGATTTTTTAGCCTTCTCATTTTCTTTGGATGATGTACTGATTTCTTCCACTGAATCTTCCATGCCTGAGATCCTGTCTTCCATCTCTTGCATCCTATTGTTGATACTCACATCCGTAGTTCCTGTTCTCTTTCCTTGGTTCTCCACTTCCTCTTTTAACTCTGACTGTGTTTTCTTTATTGTTTCTATTTCTATTTTCATGTCTTGTATGGTTTTGTTCGTTTTGTACATTTCCTTCTCCAGCTTGCTTGTTTTTGTATGAAAATCTTTCATGGCCTTTTCCTTTTCCTGTTCAAGCTCTGTCACCTTGGCTTGGAGCTCTTTAATGGTGTTGTTCCTTGTTTTGATTTGTAGAATTGTGGTTTCCTTGAATTCCTTCATAGATTTAAGTTCTTCTTGCAGGGACTCTATCACTTTCCATACTGCAGAGTTGTCAATGTTTTCATGTGTTTCTGTTGGTGTGTGGTCATCCGAATTGGATGAGCTAGGGTGGTTCTGCTTTGTTGCAGTCATAATTCCTTGATTTCTATTTTTTTTTTTTGACCTTTCACCATTGGATGCATTTAGCTGTCTGTTTTCTGTGTTTGGAACCACAGTGGATGATTTGGTGCAGGGGACGAGTTACTTGGCTATCTGTCGTTGCTTACAGGGGGATTTCAAGGTCACTGTGATTTTAATGGCCAGAGGCACTGTAATCTGGTGCAGCGTATTCCCAGGTTGTGAGTAATGAACCAGGATTGTTTCACTGCTCCCAATTCAGACTTCTCTATGTTGCACTCTGAGTTATCAGCCTGTAATGGTTCTGATGATATGGGCCTGTTTGCCCAGGCACAAATTCTGTGGGCTTTGTTTGTCTTCCCGGAGGCTGACAGGGTCTGGCTCCACACCTGATATGTCTGGATTTTCCAGGATACAGCTATGGTCCCGATTTCTGGTTTCTCTCTAGTCTTCTCGCCACAGGGCTGGACCCTGTGTCTAATTCCCTTCTTGTCTGCGCCGCCACGGTCCCGTGGGTACCCCAAGCCCCAGATCCTCCGGCTGCCTGAGTGCACCTCTCGTCCCAGCAGCTCCGCCGTGGGTGCACGGACCCCTGGTCCCACCCACGCCTGTCTCTCTCCCTAGATGACCTGCCGTGGACTGGCGGGAATTTGGCCCTGCCAGCAGTGCTCTCTCCCCAGCTGCGCTATCCTGAGTGTGGGAGATTTGGCCGCTCCCGCCTGCTTTTGTGTTCCCTGCTTCCTGCGCTCTCTCGCAACCTCCCGCCCTCCGCTTTACAAGCGGCTGCTGCGGACCACCCGCTGAGCCCCCTGTTTGTTCCTTGCTAAGGCTTCCACTATCTCGCAACCTTTTCTAAGTGGGTATAAGTTCAGCCTGATGTGTGGGGAGCCCAATAGGCCAGCGATCTATGGCCAAGTGGACCCTGATTCTGTCTGCTGTAAGTTGGGATCGATCTTACCAGGCGTCTCTCCAAATGGGAGTTCCCGAGTCCCCGGTTTAGTGGCCTCCGTGTCTGTGAGAGATGGGGAGAGCCTTGCCCTGGGACTTTTAACAGTCCCTTGGGAGCTGTGAGCGTTCCCGGGGGGGGTCTAGCCCCTCCGGTTTTTGCACAGTGCCCAGTAACTCTGTGTTTTTTATGGCTCTTTTTTCCCCGCGTTCAGAATGCGTCAGTGTAGGTCGCCGCCATCTTCGCTCCTCCTGTCCTTTTTTCTTGATCTTTCCTATACTATGTCTATGTCCCATTTTTCTCAAGTCTGTTCACCCCTATATAGGAGAGAAAGAAGGATACAGAAAAGAAAAAGAGGAGAAGTCCCTGGGTCTAACCTCCAAAACCCATTTAACAAGACCATTTAACAGCTTGTAGTCTTTTCCCCTAAATAACAAAATTTTCTATTATCTATCAAATAACCAAAGTGGGGGGAACACCCTCCCCACCTTCTGGGGATGGGACATTGTTCTCTTAAAATGACTTCCTGCTGATTTGGGACATAGTAAACCTGTTTGGGGCCCAAATAAGAATGGAAAAATGGTTAAAAATGCTAATAGAATCATTTGATGTTCAGTCCTTTTGTGCTCAGTTATTTAAATGTCCTAAGAAGTTCATAGACAGAAGCTGATCTTTACTGAAGATCTGGCTGGAGTAGTCTGTGGAGCTGAACGATTTTAGCGATTTTGAGTTGTTGTGGTTGTAGACTTTTGAGGAAACTGCTATTGAAGAAGTCTGCAAGGCTGGATCATCTGGGCCACTCGTCTTCTTTGGTATCTGATCTGTTTTCTGCTGAGGTTTCCGTTGTCCAGTTGTCCCTGGATTCCTTGAACAGATGCTTTAAACTCCTGGAAAGATAAGAACAGAGCCCTGCCCTAATCCTAACTCTGGGACAATTACCTTTTTTTTGGGGGGGGGTCAGGTAATATTTTTTCCTGGAGCAAATTTGTTTTTTTTGATAATATATAAAGTATTACCTTTCAATCCAGATTAAAGAAGAAATTATTTTGATATTTTGGAGCTAAACAAACCTTTAGTGAATATATTTTGAGATCTCAAAGGACAATTTGTTTGAATTGCAGCCTGCCTTTTGTAAGTAGCTTTTAAACTTAAATCTTTCCAAATCCTATGTGCCTGTCTCTGCATTCTAAGTTTTGGGATCAAAGACATGTGGTTCCCAACTGATGGGATTAAAGATGTGCTCCTCCACCCCTGGATCAAAGTTTTTCTCTGTTTAGAGCTTGTTTTGTATCAGGTGGCCTTGAGCTCTGAGATCTGCCTGTTTCTGTCTCTAGTATGTTGGGATTAAGGGTGTATTCTTCCCCAATGATGTGACTAAGGGTGTGCACCATCACCACCCTGTTTCTTGTAACTCTAGAATTTATAAGACAACTAACTCTATAGTGATCCTCCTGTCTCTGCTGGAGGTAAAGGCATGGGCTAACACCACGCATTATTTTACCTTAGCTCTAAGTTTTTTCAACTCTTGGAGGTTTGTAAAACCAGGTTGAACAGCTGTCACCTTTAATTTATTTACAGTGTTTTAAACCTGTTACCTGCTTTTTAATGCCAAACCATGGAAATAGCCTATACCTCTACAAAAAAAAAAAAACCAAAAACCAAAAAAAAAACTTTTAAGCTGCTATCAAGTTTGTGTAATCTCTGTAGCCACCTGCAGTCTAACATTCTAATCTGAAATTAAGGCCATTTTCCTTTCATGCCAGTAAGGTAAATTATAGTTTGAAAATTTTATGTTGTATTTTTATTATATTTTTAAGCTTATTAACTCTTTTCTTAAAAAAGTATTATTTACTTCTAGAACATAGTTTCCTCCCTCCTCCCCTCTTGGCCCCTCTCTTCCTCTCTCCTTCCCTCCCTCTCTCCTTCCCTCCCTCCCTCCCTCCCTCCCTCCTTGTTCCTCTACTAGGTACTCTCCTTCTCCTCAGATGAGGTGGGTCCTCACATATCATATTCCCTCAGATCTTGCGTCATGTGAGGCCCAAGAGCTTCCACTCTTGGAGCTTGATAAGGCACACCATCTAGGGTGTGGGGTTCCACTAACCTGCAGCAGATTGCATGACTCACTGGTGGTAGAATTTTTCCTAGGATAGATATGCTAGGTTCCTATCTACTTGGGTGTGTGGGTTGTAGGATAGTTATCCTCTGATGTATGGTTAATATCCATTTGTAAGGGAATACATACCATGTTTATCTTTCTGGGACTGTGTCAGCTCACTTAGGATGAGCTTTTCTAGTTCCATCCATTTCGTTTTGAATTGCATGATTTCCTCATTTCTGATAGCTGTGTAGTATTCCATTGTGTAAATGTACCACAGTTTTTTTATCCATTCTTCAGTTGATGGACATCTGGGTTGTTTCCAGTTTCTGGCTATTACAAATAAAGCTGCTATGAACATTGTTGAGGCAATGTCCTTGTGGTTTCGTTTCAAATCTTTTGGATATATGCCCAAGAGGGGTATGGCTGGGTCTTGAGGTAGATTTATTCCCAATTTTCTAAGATATCTCCAGATTGATTTCCAAAGTGGTTGCACAAGTTTGCAGTCCCACCAGCAATGGGGGAGTGTTCCCCTTTCTCCACATCCTCACCAGCATGTGCTATCATTTGAGTTTTTGATCTTAGCCATTCTGACAGGTGTGAGATGGAATCTCAGAGTTGTTTTAAGTTGCATTTCCCTGATAACCAAAGATGTTGAACATTTCCTCAAATGCCTCTCAGCCTTTAGAGATTCCTCTTCTGTGAATTCTCGGTTTAGCTCTGTACCCCATTTATTGATGGGGTTATTTGATTTTTTGGTGTTTAATTTCTTCAGTTCTTTATATATTTTGGATATTAGCCCTCTGTCAGATGTTGGGTTGGTGAAGATCCTTTCCCACTCTGTAGGCTGCTGTTTTGTTCTAAGGACAGTGTCCTTTGCCTTACAGAAGCTTTTCAATTTTATAAGGTCCCATTTATTGATTGTTTGTTTTAGTTCCTGAGCTATTGGTGTTCTATTCAGGAAGTTGCTACCAGTGCCAATGATTTCAAGGCTTTTTCCCACTTTCTCTTCTATTAATGTTAGTGTGTCTGGATTTATGTTGAGGTCCTTGATCCACTTAGACTTAAGTTTTGTACAGGGTGATAAGTATGGATCTATTTGCATTCTTCTACATGTTGACATCCAGTTAGACCAGCACCATTTATTGAAGATGCTTTCCTTTTTCCATTGTATGTTTTTGGCTTCTTTTTCAAAAATTAAGTGACCATAGATGTGTGGGTTTATTTCTGGGTCTTCAATTCGATTCCATTGGTCAACTGGTCTGTTTCTATACCAGTACCATGCTGTTTTTATTACTATTGCCCTGTAGTACAGCTTGAAATCCGGGATGGTGATACCTCCAGATGTTCTGTTATTGTACATGATTGATTTAGCTATTCTGGGTCTTTTGTTATTCCATATGAAGTTGAGAATTGTTTTTTCCAGATCTGTAAAAAATTGAGTTGGTATTTGGATAGGAATTGCATTGAACCTGTATATTGCTTTTGGTAAGATTGCCATTTTTATTATGTTGATCCTACCTATCCATGAACAAGGGAGATCTTTCCATCTCCTGATATCTTCTTCAATTTCTTTCTTCAGGGTCTTGAAGTTCTTATCATACAGGTCTTTCACTTGCTTGGTTAGAGTTACCCCAAGGTATTTTATATTATTTGTGGCTATTGTGAAGGGTGTTGATTCCCTTATTTCTTTCTCAGCCCATTTATCTTTTGTGTAAAGAAGGGCTACTGATTTTTTTGAATTAATTTTGTTTCCGGCCACCTTGCTGAAGGAGTTTATCAGCTGCAGAAGTTCTCTGGTGGAATTTTTGGGGTCACTGATGTATACTATCATATCATCTGCAAATAGGGATACTTTGACTTCTTCCTTTCCAATTTGTATCCCCTTGATCTCTTTTAGTTGTCTTATTGCTCTAGCTAAAACTTCAAGTACTATGTTGAAGAGATATGGAGAGAGTGGACATCCTTGCCTTGTCCCTGATTTTAGAGGAAATGCTTTAAGTTTCTCTCCATTTAATTTTATGTTGGCTATTGGCTTGCTGTAAATTGCCTTTATTATGTTTAAATATGGTCCTTGTATGCCTGATCTCTCTAAGACTTTTATCATGAAAGGGTGCTGTATTTTGTCAAAAGCTTTTTCAGCATCCAATGAGATGATCATGTGGTTCTTTTCTTTCAGCTTGTTTATGAGGTGGATTACATTGATGGATTTTCTAATGTTGAACCACCCCTGCATCCCTGGGATGAAGCCTACTTGATCATGGTGTATGATACTTTTGATGTGATCTTGGATCCGGTTTGCAAGTATTTTATTAAGTATCTTTGCATCCATGTTCATAAGGGAAATTGGTCTGAAATTTTCTTTCTCCGTTGGGTCTTTGTGAGGTTTAGGTATCAGGGTAACTGTGGCCTCATAGAATGTGTTTGGCAGTATTCCTTCTGTTTCTATGTTGTGGAAGAGTTTGAAGAATATTGGTGTTAGCTCTTCTTTGAATGTCTGACAGAATTCTGTGCTGAAACCATCTGGGCCTGGGCTTTTTTTGGTTGGAAGATGTCTAATGACTTCTTCTATTTCCTTAAGGGTTATAGGACTGTTTAATTTGTTTACCTGTTCTTGATTTAACCTTGGTAGGTGGAATCTATCAAGAAAACTGTCCATTTCATTTAGATTTTCCAATTTTGTGGAGTACAAGTTTTTGAAGTAGGACCTAACGATTCTTTGGATTTCCTCAATGTCTGTTGTTATTTCCCCCTTTTCATTTCTGATTTTGTTGATTTGGGTATTTTCCCTCTGCCTTTTAGTTAGTTTAGCTAAGGGCTTGTCTATTTTGTTGAAGAACCAGCTCTTGGTTTTGTCGATTCTTTGTATTGTTCTTTTTGTTTCTAAGTTGTTGATTTCAGCCCTGAGTTTGATAATTTCCTCTCGTCTGCTCCTCTTGGGAGTGTTTGCTTCTTTTTGTTCTAGCTCTTTCAGGTGTTCTTTTAGGTGGCTAGTATAGGAATTCTCCAGTTTCTTTTTGAAGGCACTTAGAGCTATAAACTTTCCTCTTAGCATTGCTTTCAATGTGTCCCATAAGTTTGGGTATGTTGTGCCTTCATTTTCATTGAGTTCTAAGAAGACTTTGATTTCTTTTTTTATTTCTTCCCTGACCCAGAGGTCATTGAGGAGAGAGTTGTTCAGTTTCCATGTTTTTGCAAGCACTCTGTTGTTTTGGTTATTGTTGAAGCCTAGCTTTATTCCATGATGGTCTGATAAGTTACAAGGAGTAATTTCAATTTTCCTGTATCTGTTGAGGCTTGCTTTGTGACCGACTATATGGTTGATTTTGGAGAAGGTTCCGTGAGGTGCCGAGAAGAAGGTGTATTCTTTTGTTTTGGGGTGAAATGTTCTGTAGATATCAATTAGGTCCATTTGATTCATGACATCTGTGAGGTTCATTATTTCTCTGTTTGGTTTCTGCATTGTTGATCTGTCCAGTGGTGAGAGTGGTGTGTTGAAGTCTCCCACTATTAATGTGTGAGGTTCAATGTGGGATTTGAGCTTCAGTAGTGTTTCTTTAATGAATGTGGGTGGTCTTACATTTGGGGCATAGATGTTTAGTATTGAAATTTCATCTTGGTGGATTTTTCCTTTGATGAGTATATAGTGTCCTTCCCCATCTCTTTTGATTAATGTTGGTTGAAAATCCAATTTGTTGCATACTAGAATTGCTACTCCAACTTTTTTCTTGGGTCCATTTGCTTGTTATATCTTTTTCCAGCCCTTTACTTGGAGATAATGTCTATCTTTTTTTACTGAGGTGTGTTTCTTGTAAGCAGCAGAATGTGGGATTCTGTTTTCGCATCCATTCTGCTAGCCTGTGCCTTTTTATTGGGGAATTGAGTCCATTGATGTTGAGAGATATTAATGACCAGTGATTGTTACTTCCTGCCATCTTGATGTTGGTAGAAATAGTGTGTGAGTGAGCTTCTTTTCTTTTGTTTTTGCTGCAGGCATGCTATTTGCTTCCTGTGCTTTCTTGTGTGTAGTTAACCTCTTTGGGTTGAAGTTTTCCTTCTAACATCTTCTGTAGAGCTGGATTTGAGTATAGATATTGTTTGAATTTAGCTTTGTCATGGAATATCTTGTTTTCTCCATCTATGTTGATTGACAATTTTGCAGGGTATAGTAGTCTGGCCTGGCATTTGTGGTTTTTTAGGGTCTGCAAGACGTCTGTCCAGGCCCTTCTGGCTTTTAGAGTCTCTGAAGAAAAGTCAGGTGTGATTCTGATAGGTTTGCCATTATTTGTTACTTGACCCTTTTCCCTAGCAGCTTTTAAAATTCTTTCTTTGTTCTGTACATTTAGTGTTTTGATTATTATGTGGTGGGAAGATTTTCTTTTCTGGTCTAATCTATTTGGGGTTCTGTAAGCTTCTTGTACAGTTATAGGCATCTCTTTTTTTAGATTTGGGAAATTCTCTTCAATGATTTTGTTGAAGATATTTTCTGGTCCATGGAGGTGGGACTCTTCTCTTTCTTCTATTCCTATTATTGTGAGATTCCGTCTTTTCATTGTGTCCTTGATTTCCTGAAGGTTTTGTGTCAGGACTTTTTTAGATTTGACATTTTCTTTGACAGATGTGTCCATTTCTTCAATTTTATCCTCTGAGCCTGAAATTCTTTCTTCCATCTCTTGTATTCTGTTGGTGATGCTAGTGTCTGTAGTTCCGATTCTTTTCTTAAGGTTTTCCAGTTCTATGGATGTCTCAGATTGGATTTTCTTCATTGCTTCAACTTCCCTTTTCAGGTCTTCCATTCCTTTAAGCACTTTATTCATTTCCATCACCTCCTTTGCAGTACTTTGTTGTTGCTCTCTGAGGTATTTGATTTCCTCCCTTAGGCCTTCTATTATGAATCTAAGCATAGGATTAAGGTCATTTTCCTTTGCTTCAATTGGGTTCAACTGTCCAGAGTTGTCTGTAGCATTATGGCTAGGATCTGGAGACATCCTATTGTTTTGGTTTTTTTTTTTACTATGTTCTTGCGCTGACCTTTTGTCATCAGATGGAGGCAGGTGTTATCTGTTTGTTTCTTTTGTTACCTGACCTTGGTGCTCAGGAAAACTCCCTGCCCTGGGGGTTGGCTGATCCTGAGATCCTGGTGTTTACCTCCAGATGTTGGGCAGGTTCCTGTAATAGACTGACTGGCTCTCGGAGAGGAGGGTGGCTGCCGCTCTCCTCAACTGTTTGTGACCCAATTGGACCAATATAGAGGGGATTGGAGTGGGGAGAGGGCTAGCCTCTGAGGACCTGGGAGCTGACAGGTCTCCTCAGAAAGGCAAGTAGAGCTGTGGTTGGGTCTGTGTTCTCCTCTCACTGACCCAGTCGTTCTGGCTCCCCAGCTAGGCTGACTATGCAGGCAGGGAGCTCCACCCACAACAGATGCCGGCCTCAGTGCGCCTGTTGCTGACTGCCTCAGATGCTTGGGTGCTAGGGTGAGTGACCCACCCGCCCCTGTATTTGTGGAGAACACACTGTCGCGGGCTCTGTTTGCAGGCAGTCTTGGCTCCTAATTGCTTTGCTGTGACTGGGTTAGGTCTCTGCCTCTCCACTACAGTGCACACTGTGCCACCATATTGGAAACTCCAGAAAAAAATAATCTCACTTACCTTTGCTCTTGTGGTGCGGCTCGAGTGCCTGTATATTGGTTTTTCAAGACAGGGTTTCCCTGTGCAGTCCTGGTTGTCCTAGAACTTGCTCTGTAGACCAGGCTGGCCTCAAACTCAGAGAGATCTGCCCTCTGTCTCCTGAGTGCTGAGAATATAAGTGTTTGCCACCACCGCCTGGCTTATATATAATATATTTATAGTACTTTCAAAACAATTTAGGTTCTGAACACAGGGGAGGAAAGAACAGAGCAGAGTTAACAGATGTTTTTTCATATCCTCCTTGTTCTATCCACATATTACCTTGGAGGAAAGAAATTATCTACTATTTTAAAGATTTTTTGAATTATGTATATGGATGTTTACCTTCTTGTATGTGTGTGCCTGGTGTCCTTGGAGCCTGAAGATAGCATTAGATCCCCAGAAACTGGAGTTACCGATCATTATGGGTCACCATGCAGATGCTTAGAACTGAACCCTGGTCCTCTCCAAGAACAGCAAGTGCTCTTAGGTGCTGAGCCAACTCTCCAGCTCCAATTGTTAATTTTCACTGTTGTCTTATCTAAGAGATAGGAACTCCTGGTAAAGGCCTGTGCTGCCCATGTTCTTAATGTAAACATTAATTCTGAAGTATGAGAGAGAGAGACACGTGACAGGAGGGTGATTTTCTGCACTGCCTGGGGTCTTTCTCAGCCATTACCTGCAATTCCTTCCAAACCTGAAGAGAAATCCTACCTCATAGGAGGGACACCAGATTCATAAGGCAGTGTATACATACCCTCACTGTGTTACTCAGCTATGAAAGACAAGCTTTTGGTTTTTTATTTTGTTTCTTCTTAGGATCATCTTTTGATTTCTGATTTGAGTCCCATATTCAATTTAGGTTTGAAAGTAAACTGTCATGGAATGGGTCTCAAGCTGGACCAGTCACTGATTAGCCACTCCCTCAATTTCTGCTCCATCTTTATCCCTGTACATCTTGTAGGCAGGACAAATTGTGGGTCGAAGGTTTTTGGCTTGGTTGGTATCCCAGTCCCTCCATTGGAAGTCTTGCCTGGTTACAGGAGATGGTCCGTTCAGGCTCCATATCCCCAATTGCTAAGAGTCCTAGTCATACTCATACTCATTGATCCCTGGTAGTTTCCATTCTGCTAGGTTTCGAGCTGGTTCCAGAGATGCCCCCAGATTCCAGTTGTCTCTCCAGTATTCTTTCCCTCCATCCTCCCTCAACAAGATCCTTCTTGTTCCCATTCCCTCCCCATCCCCACCGCTCTGCCATCCATCCACCATGTGTATTCTATTCCTTTCTCTGTGAGATTCACATACCCTCCTTGTTACTTAACTTCTTTGGGTCTGTGGATTGTAGCATGCTTATCCTTTACTTTAGGGCTAATATCCACTTATAAGTGCGTACATATCAGGTTTGTCCTCCTGGGTTTGGGTCACCTCACTCAGGATGATCTTTTCTGGTTCCATCCATTGAGACCCATGCCATGAGAGGGAGCCCAACACTGACACTGCTAATAATATTCTGCTGTACTTGCAGGCAGGAGCCTGACATAATCATCATGGGAGAGGCTTCACCTAGCAATTGATGGAGACAGATAGAGAGGCCCACAGTCAGACATTAGGAGGAGCTCTTGGAATCCTGCAGAAGAGGGAGAGGGAGAATTGTAGGAGTCAGGAGGCTCCAGGACACCACAAAAAAAAAACCTACAGAATCAACAAACCTGGACCCGTAGGGGCCCATGGTGGTCCATAGAGACTGAACTGCCAACCAGGGAGCCTGCATAGGACTGACCTAGGTCCCCACACAAATGTTACAGTTGTGTAACTTAGCCTCAAGTGGGACTCCTAACACCAAGAGCAAGAGCTGTCTCTGGCACTGTTGTCTGCATTTGGGATCCTTTCCCTACCATGCTGCCTGTTCTAGCCTCAACAGGAGAAGGTATTTCTAGTCCTACTACAACTTGATACAGGAAGACTCCTTGATATCCATGGGAGTCCTCCCCTTTTATGAGGAGAAACAGATAAGGAGTGGATGGGGGAGGAGGAGGATTGAGGGGCGGAAGGACTGGAAGGAGATAAATCTGCAGTCAAATTTAATTTTTGTGAAGCTTGCAAATTTTTGGTTTTTAAAATAATTTTATTTACTTTTTAGATTATAATATAATTACATCATTTCCCCCTCCCCTTACCTCCTTCCAAACATTCTCATGCACCATTCTTTTCTCTCTTTCAAATTCACGACCTCTTTTTCCATTGTTATTGCGTGCACACACACACACACACACACACACACACACACACACATATTCCTAAATACATCCTTTTCAGTCTGTTTAATGGCTCAGTATACTTGTACACATGTGTTTTCAGGACTGACTATTTGTTATTTGTTACTGGATAACCAATTGGTGTGTTCTTCCTTGGGGAAGACTATTTTTCCTGCTCTAAGCATTCTTTAGTTGTGTAGTTTGTCATAGTGCAAGTTAATCATATTATATAACAGAAAAGACTGTATTCCAGAATATCATAAAGATGGAACCCAAACAACATGTATATGTTTGTGTCTGAGTTCTTTTACTTGGTGTGATATATATATATATATATTCATTCACACTGATTTATCCATCAGTAGTTCATTGTTTCTTTACTATGGTGCTAAGTGGCTGGGCTTACTTACCCATTCTGCTTAGAGTGGAGATGTCATTACTTCTTCCTTGGGGTTACTATAGGTAATGCTGATTTGAGTGTTCTTCTCCAGTTCTTTCAGTTGACATAATTCTTAGGAAGAACAGAGCAAGCATCATCCATAAAAGGAAAGAAAAAGGAGAGCTGTAGATCATTAGAAAGTGTGCTTTGTGAAAGATGTTGCAAACTGAATAACAAGAATAGTAAAGAGTATTTGCAGGTACCATGTACTTTAGTTCAATTATCAAGCACATGTTTTTATTTCTCTTAAGAAAAACACCCAGGTTACAGCATAGATTATATATATTAAACTTGAGAAAGGATAATCAAGTAGCACTACAAAATGTGATTTGTTCCATTTTGAACTCCCATGGGTAGTTCGTGAGGGGTCCAGTAAGCCACATCCCTGCCAGCACTTAGCATTGTCAACCGTTTTAGTTTTAGCCTCTTCACAGTTGTGCAGTGGCATCTTGTGGAGCTTTGATTGCATGTCTTTCATAGCTACTAATGTTAAGCCTTTTTTTTATTCTGTAACTAGACACTTTTGTGAATTATATATTCAAGTACCTCACTTAGGTTACATTATTATTTTCTTTTTTGATATGTTCATGCTCACATTTTTCATGTAGAACACCAGGAATAACATAGATTATGCTAGTGTCATCTTTCAGAACTTAAAACGTGGAGGTGTTGGGAAGATATCATTAAAAGGCTGGACTTTTAAATGCTGATTAAAAAATATTTAAGTAAAAAATAAATAATGTTTTAATTGGGCTTGTGTGAAGCTCAAAGTTTTAAATTATTGCATTGCGGGAAGTCTTTTTATATTGTGGACCCAAGACCCTTTTCTCCTCCCTTCACTTAGTCTTTTACCCACACCTATCATAGAGTGGACATTTCAGTTCTAATGAAATTTAACATCCCTCTTCTTTTTTGTTTTCTAAGAATCTTCATCTATCCCAAGGTTGCAACGGCTTCTAGAAAATGTGTAGTTTTAGGTTATATGTTTAGGCCCGTAGTCCACGCCATGTGTGGTTTTAGGTTATATGTTTAGGCCTGTAATCCATGCCA
>CAJQZJ010029568.1:1226-11730 GCA_907164525.1 Lophiomys imhausi | reverse complement strand
ATATGCTAAAATACCCCATAGGTCACTGTATATGCTAAAATACCCCAAACGTGTGTACAACAGAAAGCATGATACTGACAACACCGTCAATGTATATTCACTCACTCACAATATATTCATTTGATTCTGGTGTTTCCCCTACTTATTTCCTAAGACAGAGTTCTACTGTAATCACCATGTCATTTTGAAGGAAACTGAATAATGAGGCTCACCTCTGTCATTTCTCCATGGTTTGAATAGGATATAGCCTTGCAAGAGAAATGCCAACAAACAGACAGAAAGAGATAAACAAACAGATCATCAGTACTGAGCACCCATAAGAGAAATTGTATGAACAATTACCAACTACAAAAAATGACGGGCAACCTGGATGTTTTGGCGAATGCCTTTAACCCCAGCACTCAGGAGGCAGAGGCAGATGGATCTCACTGGGCTGGATGCCAGCCTGGTTTATGCAGCGAGTTCCAGGAGAGCCAGCAGTACATGTCAAAACCCTGACTCTCCTGCAAAAATCAGTTAAAAAAAAAAGACAGAAAGAACTCAGAGGTTTTTACTGAAGTTCTTAAAAAGAATTATACATTTACTCTAGCTCTGTATTCATATTACAGAAACCTGAAGTGCTCAGTTTAAACTGTAACATTAGGAAGATCTTACTAAAAGAGAATGCATGTTTTAGACAGTTACAAAGGGCAGGTGAATGTATTACCAGTGTTAATGTTGATCATGAATAGCAAGAGAGGGCAGGAGAGATGGCTCAGCAGTGACGAACTCTTGCTGGTCTTGCAAATAACTGGGATCAGTTGCCAGCGCTTACACGGGAGAGCTCAGTAGTGTCCATTACTCCAAGTTCAGGAGTTCTGATGTCATCTTCTGACTACTTTGAGGACCAGGCACACACGAGATGCATATTCATACATACAGGCAAAATACTCATATTCATTGAAAAAATTCCAAAAGAAATACAACAGGTAGGAAGAATGTTAAGCACCTGTGATTCCGTGACTCAGAAGTCTCAGGCAGCATTAATGTCATGAATACACGCCATCCTGAGAAACAGAATATACTCTCTGCCAAATTTCAAAGTTCAAGATGTGGGTGAAACTCAGGACAATTGCATATGCTTGTCACGTACAAAAATCTACAATCCAGACCCATCAGCCAATAATATAAAAACAAAAAAGCCAGGCATGTTGGCCCAAATCTAATCCCAGCACTCTGGAACCAGAGTCAGGTGGATCTTGAAGTTTGAGGCCCACCTGGCCCACACACCTACTTTCAGGGCAGCAGGGCTACACACAGAAACTTTGTCTTCAAAAACAAAACCAAAAGCTACTAAAAAAAAAAAAAATCAGACCAGCAAAAAAAATTGCTTAACATTGAATATCGATTGGTTCTACAGTATCTTATGTGATTTAGGGATAGAGTCTATGATGGTGAGGGCATGACAGCACAAGAATGGAGCTAAGTGATCAGTTTCAGCTACAACACAGTAGACCTGAAGAACAGGAAGTGGGTTGAGACATTATAGATGCTCAAATCCTATCCCCAATAAGGAATCTAGAAAGGCTCTACCTACAAAAGCTCCCCAAAGAAAGCCACAAAGGAGAGACAAGTGTTCAAAAATATTCTGTCAGGGAAGTTTTTGATTCAATCGACTACGTTCTGACTCTAGTCGCTATAGGCTCATGACCACCCCATGATGAAAATGCATTTAGTCTGACTTCAATCATCCAAAGAGTCTGCAACAGCTCATACACTGTTCAAATGTCCAATGTCTCTTCTGACACTCAAGGCAATCTCTGGACTGCCACATCTTGTAAAATCAGAAAACAAGTTATATCTTTCCAACGTACAATGCACAGAATACCCCTTCCCATTCGAATAGAGAGGAATGTGTACATAGTGAGGGTACATTGGACCAAGGCAAGAAACCCAGCAGGGCAAACACCAAATCCTGTAGCTCTGTCGCAAACACATGGAGCTTCAGTTTCAAGAGGTTTAGATGGCTCTATCCTCGCAACTTCTCATACATCTCTCAGTTTGGTTACTTCCATTCCCTATATGCAGCTCTTGATGACAGGTGTCTCATCTTGATGGCAGGTGTCTCATAGCTTAGGCCTCTCAACATCTTGTGCTCTCTAAATGCAACTCAGGCTTCATCCTCACAGCCTCATACAATGAATTCTCAAGGATCCTCACCGGTGCTCTGACTGTGCCAAACAAAGATGGCTGGAACAGCGCTGAACTGAAATCACAGAGGAAGAATCCATGACCTTGAATTTTACATCTTTCTTGTTCAGAACCAGCACAATATGGATGATCCTGTCAAGTTTGGCTTCTAAATTGGGGTGGACCCTGTTGCAGCAGGTTTTATATGAAGCTCCTTCCTGGGATTAGGAATCGCTGTGTCTTCTCCTTCCATTCATCTAAAGCTTAGCAGGAGGGAGTTCTACCCTTAGAGCCCTTTCTTAGGCTTCCAATCCAGACAAAGGGCTTTATCCTTAATGGTGATAATCTCCTTGAAAATTCTGCTTCTGTTTCAGCATGTGACTGCCACCTGAAACTACCCAGTGCTGTTTTTCTCTACAAACTGCAGACTTTGCATTTATTTCTGCTCCACTTGCTGCTTTTTCTCACTGTAGTACTGAATGAGACATTAGTAATAATCATCCAGCAGATTCAATATTCCACTTTAAAAAATCAGACCATTATTTTTAAATTCTGTCTTACTCAGTTCCTCAGGGCATGAACAGAATAAGAAAGATTTTAGGTCAAAATATTACACAAATGACCTTTAGCTAAATTTTTTTATGGAATCTATTTTCCACTGAAATCCTATGACTTCAAATTCCTCTGTCTGCATTACTCTCTCAATACTCCAATCTTCCAGGCCTTACAAGAACAGCTGGTTAAGCTCTGTGTACAGCTTTCTATACCTTTTGGCATCTCAAGTCCTGATATTTTCCACATTCCTCCAAAAGAGAACATTTCCAGGTTCTATCCAGCAGCAAAATCACTTTTTGTGCACCATTTTTTGTTCTAAATTGCTTGTCTGTTGCTGTGATTGAATCCCCCAACCCAAAAGCATCTCAGGCAATGAATGTTTTTTTTTTTTTTTTTTGGATGGTCCTGTCAGATCACAGTCCATCATTTTGGGAGGTTAGGACAAAAACTCAAGCTAGAAAATGAAGGCAAAAACTGTTGGCAAACATTGTGTCCTGGCTTGCTCTCTTGCTTGGTCACTGTCTCACGCTCAGCTACCTCTCTTATCCAGCCCAGGCCCATTTGCTTAGGGATAATGCCATCTTCAGTGGAAGGGCTTTCCCACATCAATCAGCAACTAACACAAATGCTCAAGACACAGAAATCAGGCATTCTGTTGGGGGAGAGCCCTCAACTGATGCTCCTTCAGATGACTGTAGGCTCTGAAATGTTGAGACACTGAAGCTAATCAGGACACAGAGACAATAATATATGAGGAAGTTTTTAAAAACCCCAAGCCAATGTGTTAACCATATCAATCACTTAAGTAGAAAAAAAGAAGAAAAAACCCCAACATTGATGATTGCAACACCTGGATAACACTGATCTTCCGAGAAATGGGCAGAGGCAAGCCTTTAGGATCAAGAAGAGAAAACTAAAGCTGTTTTTCCACAGAAAGTCTCCAAAACAACAAAGACTCAAGGAACTCATAACATAATTTAGTAAATTTTCAGAAGACAGAGATAGGCAAAGCCGATCATTTTTCTAGAGAAACAACAATATAATTAGATTATAGTTAATAAAATCACATAGATGGTACCACTGATAAAACGAAATGCAGAGACAAGCCTATAAATATAACACATCTCTTTAAACAAGAACTACAAGATTATGGTCAAAATCAGAATCCAAGAAATCACTGGCTATCACACATTCTGGTTGGTTCTCTCCTTTGCCAATGATAGATAATGCACTGGAAGCATTCCAATTGGAGAGACTTGCTTAAAACATGTTTTAACAAATGTTCAACATTGGAGAAAATAATTTTGACCACTAAAACTAGCTCACTCCCTTATGATAAAGAAAAGGGTGTCTGTTAGGATCACTTAGAAACCATATTGTTTCCTATGATTGATGATAGGATATAAGACTGCACCAGTGTGAGGAAATGGAAACTTAAAAACCAATGGAAAGAAAGCAGATTTTTAAACAAACAGTGTTCTTCACTAATTGCTTTGTAAGTCTTAAGCATCTTTGAAAGAAAGCCTATTCCCATTTTTATGCATACGTTTATGTGTGTGAGAGAGAATGTCTTTCATATGTGTACAGGTGACACACCAGAGAAGATGGTGTCAGAGCCCCTAGATCTGGAGTAGCATGTGGTTATGAGCCTCTCAACTTGTGTTGGGTGTTGGTATCTGAACTTAGGCCAACCCCAAGAAGAACACTTCCCAAGTGGATAATACTTTTTATCCAACAGACAAAAAAGACTTTCACAGATTAACAAAAATAGAAATCTAATAAATATAGAAGTAAATAAGTGATCCCCGGGAACCTGATGCCTCAGTATTAAGACCTTGGGTATGGGACCAGGTAGGCTGCCTCCAGACCTTTCCCACTCTCTGTTACCTGAGACCCAATACTCAGGGTTGTCCCGAGTGCTGCAGCTTCCTCTCCCCCTGTCCACACTCTCCTATAGATGCCACAGATCATTCCCCTCTACCCTTATCTTCTTGCCTCATCTCTGTGTCTGAGTCCCCAACTATGGGAAGATACCCACTGCTCAACCACAGGTCATGCCTGCCAAAAGACTAGATAGTCTGTCCAAAATATCTACCCCACTATCTGTTACCCCAGACCCAATTCTCACAGTTTCCCTTAGCACTGGAACAGAATACCAAAGGAAGATTCCTCTCCCCTTTTCTATGCCTCCTGTAGATACCACAGATCATCCCAAACTGCCCTTCCTATCCTGCCTCTTCTCTGTGTCCTAGAACCCATTAGGGCTGACACCCCCTTCTCAACCACATGCCACACCTGCTAGAATACCAGGTAGGCTGTCCACAAATCTACCACACTGTTAACCTAAACCTAATTTTCATAGTTGCCCCTAGCACTAGACTAGAACACCAGAGGCAGCTTCACCTCTCAATGATCTATGCCTCCTGTGGATTGCTAAGAACCACTCTCCTTAGCCAACACCAGCAAACATTCCCCCTTGAATACGTCCATCAAACAAGTTGGTTAAAGAGACAACACTCAGCCAGTAGTACACTCGCTGAAAATCCAGAGTGCTAACAGAAACCTAGGAACAAAACTCCCACCCAAACAAGAAAAACCTAGAAATCTGCACCTACACCCATAATCACCCCAAACACAGATGCCCAGCCTAGGAACATAATCAGTAACAGCCAGGGAAATATGTTGCCAACAGAGCCAAGCTATCCTATCTCAGCAGATCCTGAATAATCCAACATAGCTGAAAGCACATGAAAAAGACCTTAAAACCAACTATATGAAGACAGAGATTCTTAAAGAGGAAATTAATAAATACCTGAGAAAATACAGGAAAACACAAGCAAACAATTGGAGGAAACCAATAAATCCCGTAAATAAAGCAGAAAAAAAACCCTAAACAGTTGAATGAAACACATAAAACTTTTCAAAACCTAAAATTGAAAATAAAAACAATAAAGAAAGCAGAAAATGAGGGAATCCTGTAAATGAAAATTTTAGGACTGCAACAATAGAGGCAAGGTTCACTCACAGAATAGAGACGGAAGAGAGAATCTCAGGCAATGAAGATACAACTGAAGAAATGGATACATCAGTCAAAAGAAATGTTAAGTCTAAAAATTTCCTGGCACAAAATATCCAGGAACACTGGGATATTATGAGAAGACAAAACTATGAATAATAGGAATAGAGGAAGGAGAAGAATACCAGGTAAAAGATCCAGAAAATATTTTCAACAAAATCATAAAAGAAAAATTTCCTAACCTAAAGAAGATGCCTATCAAGGTACAAGAAAAATATAGAACGCTAAATAGATTGGACCGTAAAAGGAAGTTTCCTTGAACCATAATTATCAAAACACTAAACATACAGAACAAAAAAGAGTTTGAAAAGCTGCAATGGGAAACAAACCAAAAAAAGTAACATATAAAGGCAGACCTATTAGAATCATATCTGTCTTCTCAATGCAGACTCTAAACCCAGAAGGTCTTAGTCACATGTGCTGCAGACTAAGAAACTACAGATACCAGCCAAGATAGTATACCCAGAAAAATTTTAATCACCATAAATGGAGAAAATAAGATATTCCACGATAAAAATCAAACTTAAAACAATATCTGTCTACATATATAGCCCTACACTAGGTGCTAGAAGGAAAAATCCAACCCAAGGAGGTTAACTACACACAGGAAATAAATAATCTCACATTATCAGTAAAAAAAAAAAAAGGAAACACACACACACACACACCATCACCAGCACCCAAAATATCAGAAATTAACAATCACTGTTCATTGATATCTCTCAATATCAATGACCTCAAATTACCAATAAAAAGACACAGGCTAACAGAATGGATGCTGAAACAGAATCCAACCTTCTACTGTATACAAGAAAAACAGCTCAACATCAAAGATAGATATTACCTCAAGGTAAAGGGTTGGAAAAGGATATTCCAAGCAAATGGACCTAAGAATCAAACTGCTGTAGCCATTTAAAAAATTACTTATTTTTATTTTATGTGCACTGGTGTTTTGCCTGCATGTGTGCTTGTGTGGGGGTGTCAGATCTTGGAGTTACAGACAGTTGTGAGCTGCCATGTGGTCGCTGGGAATTGAACTCACGACCTCTGGAAGAGCAGTCAGTGCTCTTAACCACTGAGCCATCTCTACAGCTCCTATTGTAGCCATTTTAATATCCAACAAAATAGACTTCAAACAAAAATTAATCAAAAGAGATGGGGAAGAACACTACATATTCATTAAAAAAAAAAGTCTACCAAAATAACATTTCAATTCTTTTTGTTTTTTGAGACAGGGTTTCTCTGTGTAGCCTTGGCTATCCTGGAACTCACTCTGCAGGCCAGGCTGGCCTTGAACTCACAGAGATCTGCCTGTGTCTGCCTCCTGAGTGCTGGGATTAAAAACCTACACCACCATGCCCTACCATTACAGATAGTTGTGAACTACATTGTGAGTCCTGGGATTTGAACCTGGGTCCTTTGGAAGTCAGTGCACTTAACTGTTGAGCCATCTCTCCAGCCCCCACATTTCAATTCTTTTTTTTTTTTTTTGGTTTTTTTCGAGACAGGATTTCTCTGTATAACAGCTCTGGCTGTCCTGGACTCTCTTTGTAGACCAGACTGGCCTTGAACTCACAGAGATCCACCTGCCTCTGCCTCCCAAGTGCTGGGATTAAAGGCATGCACCACCACTGCCTGGCAACATTTCAATTCTTAACCTCTGTGTCCCAAATATAAGAGCACCCACTATTGTAAAAGAAACACTTCTGCAGCTTAAATCACACATTGACCTTCACACACTGATAGTGGAAGAACTCAATATCTCATTCTCACCAAGAGACAGTTCCTCAAGACAAAAACTAAACAGAGAAATGTTCCAGCTAACTGACATTAAAAACCAAGTGAACCCAACTGATATTTACAGAACATTCCACCCAAACACAAACGAATATACTGTCTTCTCAGCAACTCCTGGAGCTTTTTCCAAAATTGATGGCATACTCAAACACAGTACAAGTCTCAATAGATACAAAAAAAAAGAAAGAAAGAAAATGAAAGAAAGAAAGAAGGAAAGACAGAAAGAAAAAAGAAAGAAAGAAAGGAAATAACCCCCTGCAACCTATCAGACCACCATGGATTAAAGCTACAAACAGAACAATGCTTTATTGAATGAAAAATGGGCCAAAACAAATAAAGAAATTAAAGACATCCTAAAATTCATTGAAAATAAATATACAACATATCCAAACTTATGGGATACATTGAACGTGGTGGTAAGAAGACAATTGATAGCACTAAGTACAAACATAAAAAAAAATTGGATCAGCCGGGCGGTGGTGGCGCACGCCTTTAATCCCAGCACTTGGGAGGCAGAGGCAGGCAGATCTTTGCAAGTTTGAGGCCAGCCTGGTCTACAAAGCGAGTCCAGGACAGCCAGAGCTGTTAAACATAGAAACCCTGTCTCGAAAAACCAAAAAAAAAAAAAAAAAAAAAATTGGATCGATCTCTTATTAGCAACTTAAAAGCACACCTGAAAGCTCTGGAACGA
Source organism: Lophiomys imhausi (assembly GCA_907164525.1). Lineage (NCBI taxonomy): Eukaryota > Metazoa > Chordata > Mammalia > Rodentia > Muridae > Lophiomys > Lophiomys imhausi. Next base: position 3,442 of record CAJQZJ010029568.1, on the reverse strand, counting down.
AAGGACGTAGGCACACCCAAAAGAAGTAGACGGCAAGAAACCGTTAAATTGAGGGCCAAAATCAATAAAATGGAAACAAAGAGAATATACACAGAGTTGATTCTTTAAGAAAAATCAACAAAATAGACAAACCTTTATCCAAATAAACTAAAAACAGATGAAGAATATGCAAATTTTAAAAATCAGAATGAAAAGGGGCACATAACAACAGACAATCAGGAAATCCCGGGAATCATAAGGTCATACTTTAAAAACCTGTACTCCACCAAATAAAAAATTCAAATGAAATGGATGGTTTTCTTGATAGGTACCACTTACTAAAGTTAAATTAAGACAAACAATTTGAGTAGACCTATAACTCCTAGTGAAACAGAAAAATTTGTTACAAGACTCCAAATCTAAGAAAATCTCCACCACCCCAAAACACACACACACACACACACACACACACACACACAAGCAAACCCAGGGCTGGATGTTTTTAGTGCAGAATTCAACCAGACTTTCAAAGAAGACCTAACACCAATACTGCTCAAAGTATTCTACAAAATAGAAACAGAAGGAACAATTGCCCAGTTCATCTTGTGAAGTCAGTTACCCTGATACCCAAAGTCCAAAAGACTGAACAAAAAAAGAGTGCTACAGACTGTTTTCCTGCATGAACATAGATGCAAAAATACTCAATAAAATACTTGCAAACTGTATCAAAGAACAGATCAAAAAGACCACCCCACAATGTTTGAGTGGGTTTCATCCCAGCGATGCAGGAATGGTTCAAAACATGAAAATCAGTAAATGTAATGCACAGTATAAATAAACTGACAGAAAAAAAAAAACACCCAAACACAGGATCATCTCATTAGACTCCAAACAAGCTTACAACAAAATCCAACACCAATTCATGATAAAAAGTCTTGGAGAAATTAGGATTCAAGGGACATACCTAAACATAGTGAATACATTTACAGCAAGCCTGTAGCCAACATAAAATTAAATGGAGAGAAACCCAAATCAATTCCACTAAAATCAGGAACAAGACTGTCCTCTCTCTCCCTCCATATCTATTCAGTATAGTACTTGAAAGTTCTAGCTAAAGGGGTAAGACAGGAGATCAAGGGTATATAATTTGGAAAGAAAGTATCCTAATTGGCAGATGATAAGATAAGTGACCCCCAAAATTCCACTACTAAACTCATACAGCTGAAAAATACTTTCAGGAAAATGGTTGGATCCAAGATCAACTCGAAAAAAAAAATCAGTAGCCCTCCTATATAAAAATGACAAATGGGCTGAGAAAGAAATCAGGCAAACAAGACCCTTCACAGTAGCCTCAAATAATATAACTCTACAAAAAGCAAATCTAAGACTTGTATGATTAAAAACCTCAAGTCTTTGAAGAAAGAAATTGAAGAATATATCAGAAGATGTAAAAATCTCTCATATTCATGGATCAGTAAGATTAGCACAGTTAAAAATGGTCATCCTACTAAAACCAATCTACAGATTCAACACAGTCCCCATCAAAATTCCAACAAAATTGTTCACAGAGCTTGGAAGAACAATTCACATCTCATATGGAATAACGAAAACCCAGGATAGCAGATGCTCCAACGTTATAGAGAGAAACTGGGAACTGTCCAGGCAGCCAGTTGTCTGTCATTTCTTAGTTTAACAAGCTGCTTGCTCTGCACTTCCTGTTTATTCAGGTATATTTATCCTTCTCAGGTCTCTGATGTGACTGAAGAGTAGACAGTTATAGTCCCACAGTTAAGTTTTAAGTTGTTTAAGAATTAAAAGGATGTTCTAGGTTTAAGAAGATATTTTTAAGTTGGTAATGCAAGTTAGGATGGAAATTGAGTTAGGTATAGAAACTCATTGAGATAGATAGATAATAGAATATTCTTATTAGTTGCCAAATACATATGGACTGGACATTGGGAATGTATGTTATACCTTATAGTTTTCATATTTGTTTCTTTTCTTTTTTTTTTTTTGGCACCAGGCTGAACAACATAGTGAGTTCAGGACAGCCAAGGATACACAGAGAAACCCTGTCTCTGCCTCCCAAGTGCTGGGATTAAAGGCGTGCGCCACCACCGCCCGGCTTTCATATTTGTTTCTTAATTGTTCTTAATAGTATTTATTGTTATAAGAAACATAGCCGGAGAAATCCAAGATGGCGCCGACCATAGAGCAGTGCATCTGAGTAGTAGGTG
>CAJQZJ010029562.1:0-15793 GCA_907164525.1 Lophiomys imhausi | reverse complement strand
ATCCCTAGTAGATATATCAAGCATTCCTGTACAATACTTATTCACTATATTACTAATCATGGGGCTAAAGGAAAAATAATCTTGTTGAACCCAAACTGCTCTGCGCTCCTGACGTACTCACTGCTACTATCACCAGGATCCTTAGGAAGGTCTTCATGACGAATCTTCCTCACAAGGCGTTCAGGCACCCACACTGGATCTTGTTGATTCTGAGGAAAAACACAAACAGACCCTCTCGCCCATGTTAGCATGGGGTATATCCTTCCACTTCACCATGCTTTTAGGTGAACCATGGGAATCCTGATGTCTGTCCACTGCTGAGCGGCCTTGAGCATCCAAATTGAAAAAATTTAAAGTAAATAAGGCTAAAGATATTCTCTCCTTGGGGGTACGAAAGACATTCTCTCCTTGGGGGTACGGCCTTGGCCTATTCCCCCTTTTTGTTTTTGTAAGCATTCTTTCAAGGTGCGATGAGCACGCTCCACAATTCCTTGTCCTTGAGGATTGTATGGTAATCCATGATTAAGCTGTACCTCCATCTGATTACAGAAGGAGACAAAGGACTGTGCTGTATAGGCTGTTCCATTGTCCATTTTCAGCTGCTGTGGTTTTCCCCATGCAGCCCAGGCTTCTAAGCAATGTCCTATGACATTGCGAGCCTTTTCTCCACTCATAGGTGTAGCATGTATGATACCTGAGCAGGTATCCACAGATACATGAATATATTTTAAGGTTCCAAACTCTGAAATGTGGGTAACGTCCATTTGCCAGATTTTGAGTGGCATCAACCCTCTAGGGTTCACTCCCACACTGGGAGGATGATGATGAATCACACACTGAGGACAGTCCAAAACTACTTGTCTAGCATCTGCTCTAGACAAATGAAATTTCTGCTGTAGAGTTTTTGCATTTACATGAAATAATTGGTGAAACTGTCTGGCTTGATCCAGGAATGAGCTCCAAAAAATGTATTTCATCCTGGTCCATTGATCAACTTTATCATTACCTTCACTTAATGGTCCAGGTAATCCTGTATGTGCTCTGATATGTTGAATATAAAAACACCTTTTTCTCTGCCAGATTAAAACTTGTAACTCTTGTAATAAGGCACATACAGTACTACTATACTTAATAGGACCTGCTAATTCTAATATTTTCACTGCGTTGACCACATAAACTGAATCTGAAATAAAATTGAATGCAAATTGACATCTTTTAAACACCTCCATTACTATTTTTAATTCTACTATTTGGGGGGAGCCCGGTTGAAATTGACATAACCGGGCTCTTGTCTTTCTATCAAATAGGCTCCACAGCCTGTCTTTGAGCCATCAGTAAACACATTTGGAGACCCTTGAAGTGGTACTGCTGAAGTAACCTTAGGGAATATCACTGGGTGCTCCTTAAAAAATAATAGCAATGGATGTTTAGGATAATGGTTATCAATCACTCCTTCAAAGCTACATTGCAATATTGCCCAGTCATCTACAGTGCCACACAAAATCTTAATTTGATAACTGGAATAAGGCACTATTATACTGGCAGGAGCAACTCCAAAAGACTGCAAGCATTGTTGGATACCATTCAAGGCTAAAGCAGCAAGTGCAGTGGGATAATGTTCTATTCTGTTCTTACTTGTGTCCACATCCCCAGACAGAAAGATCTCCCTACTTTCAGGGACTGAACTGGCTGCTCTGTCTGAGTGGCTTCTGGATATGGAGGAGGAGTCGAAGGCGCCATGGCAACGGCTTTGTTTACACCAGCTGCCGCCAGCGTGGCTGAAGGCGCTGTAACAACGACTCCACCCATTCCGACTGCCGCTGACGTGTCAGGCGCCATGGCAACAGCTCCTCCCACACCGACTGCCGCTGACGTGTCAGGCGCCATGGCAACAGCTCCACGCATACCGACTGCCGCAGCGGCTCCTCCCACACCGACTGCCGCCTGCTCAAATCTTTCGCCTTTGTTACTTTCCTTTTCACTGTCTACCTGCTCAGATCTTTCCCCTCCATCCTGAAAGACAGGATAGTACAGCTCATGTCTCACTTCCCTCCAGACATTTAGACAGAATGACCGCCCACTAGGATCACTCAGAGGGGAAGTCTCATTATATGAAGGTGGGGCCATCACAGGCGGCCCCGGACCTGAGGGCTCTATCCGGGTGCAGTCAGAACTCTTCCTCAAAGATGACTTCTCCATTTTCTTTGTTAACCTTTTAAGTTCCTCTTTAGACTCTGAGCTATCCTCTTCCAAAGTATCTTTCCCAGATTTGACCAAGCGCTCCTCTTTTAACTGTTCTAATGCCTTTTGTCCTTTTTCCACTGCCTTGCAATATCTCTGATCTCCTAAACAACTCCGAACAAGTCTCCAAATAGGCCATGCTCCTCCCTGCAATGTACTTTGCCCCCAGGCAAAATCCAAGATCTCTCCCAAGCTTCTCCCAGCAACTGATAAAGGCAAGGCCAGCATTTGCTCCATTTCTGTGAGGCACTCTCTGCTTTCCTCACCTTGCTCTGCCAGTTGTGTCTTCTACTCGTCCGAATCACGGAACTTTATTGCTCCCTCCCGGAGACCTTATTGCCTCTTTACCGAGGTCCTTATTGCTCCATCCCGGAGACTTTATTGCCTCTTTACCGAGGTCCTTATTGCTCCCTCCTGGAGAACTTATAGTTCGCAACTTCCCGCGAAACTTTACCTTTTGTTCGCAATCTCCACGAAACTTTACTTTGTGTTCACTATCTCCGTGAAACTTTATTGTCCTGATTTATCCCAGGAACTTACCAACGCATTGCACCTGACTGCAGGAGTTCTGAGTCTTTTCTGGGTCCCCGTACGGGCCACCACTTTGTCGCGTCCCCCCTTGTCCAGCAAGGAATGACGCAACTCGCAAAACTCTTCTCCAGCAGTTTATTCAGGTCCCTTGAAAACAGTCTTCCGAATAATGGGGCAGACCCAACCCACAGGCTAAATACTAAATGAACAGCCAGTCAAGTAAAGCCAAGTGGTGCTATCTTAGAGGCCCATGTATGTGGAAGCAAGCCAGATCAGCGGTCTATGCCAAATATGAACTTATTATCATAGAGAGCGCTCACCGTCGGGCTGGTGGAAGGCAGAGACCAGCGCCATCTTTAGGGTGCGGCACTTCGCAGCTCTCTACACCCATCCTCTTCCCTTCTTCCACCTATCCTACTCCTCTGGTGTGGGGTGCCCTACATATAACCCCTCCTCACTTCAGCAGCCATATGAGTGCTAAGAGCTTCTTCTTGTACTGGGGTCCTACATGGTAGCTCCCCTAGGGCAAAGTGTTCCACTATCAGGTAACAAAGTCTATATTCCTGTTCCTTTCAGTCTATTGGTTGTAGGATAGTTATCCTGTAACATATGGCTAAAATCCTTTGTTTACATATGCATAAATGATTTTGCTGAACTATATTGTGCTCTAGTTTCTTACTCTAGTGTGAAAGTAGACATAAATAGAAATTTCAAGAGAAAATACTATATTCTCTACATTTCTGATTTCTTATTTTCTTTCTTTTTTTGGTCTTTTTGAATTTTGTATAATGTATTTAGATCATATTTATCCCTTTACCAAAATCTTCAAGAGCCATGTCATTACTTACCTACCCAAAACTGTGTCCATTTGTGTTATTCTTAAAATATAATAATTGAAGACCAATAAGTGCTGCCCATTTGGTCTTGAATGTGTTTTCCAGTGGATCATGATTCGCCTACTATGGGCCACTCTTTGAAAGAAAAAATAATTCTCTTTTTCCTATCAACAATCAATTGTCAATAATTCCTTAGCTAGATGTAGAACTCCATTTCCATTTCCCCATTTCAATTATTCTGAATTGAGTTTACTCTGCTCTGTGCATGCTGCCACAACTTCTGTGAATTCAACTATGCCTGAAAACACTGTTTCCTTGTAGACATCCAAGGCCTGTAGATCTTCAAATCTTTGTGCCCTATCTTTGTAATGATCGTTGAGTTCTTGAAGGATGGAGTGTAATAATATACATGTCCCACTTAAGGCTAATTTTCTTATCTGCACTTTGATCAGCTGTGAATATGTGTTTAGTCACCTTCAACTGAAAAAAATAAAGTTTTACAATGATGGTTAAGACATGTGCTACTCCAGGGAAGTCGACAGCCTAACTCTGCCAAGACAGGGTAGTAAGTCCTTCATAATCCCTGCTCTACAACAAATATCTGTCAGAGAAACAGGACCCAAAGGCTGAAGACTGATGCAGGAATGTATGGAGAGAAAACGGGAACTGTCCAGGGAGTCACTGGTATGTCTTTTCTTAGTTTTGGAAGCTGCAGATCCTGCACTTCCTATATAAGCAGATATATTTATCCCTCTCAGGTCTCTGAGGTGGTTGAAGAATAGACAGCTAGAGTCTCATAGTTAAATTTTGAATTGTTTAGGAATCAAGAGGGTGTTATAGATCTAAGAAGATACTCTTTTTTTTAAATAATTTATTTTTTTTTCTTCAAGTTACATCTCAATCACAATCCCCTCCCTACTCCCCCCTCCAGTCCCACCCTTCCACCCTCCTCCCCTCAACCCCCCCATCCTCTTCCCTTCTTTTTTTTTTAGTTTAAGGTATTTATTTTTCCCCCCAACAGCTCTCCCTTTCAGACCACATAATGGTTCTTTTTCTTATAACCATAAATACAATACAAAACAAGAGAAATAAATAAGCCAAGATTATAAGAGTTATATGGCTTAGCATACATTCCCAATGTCCAGTCCATATGTATTTGGCACCTGACTTTAACATTCTACTATCTAAGCATCTCCATGAGTTTAAAGATGAGCATCGAAGAATCTCCAGTGGGAGATGATTGAATTGGTGGTAAGCCATTCTCTTGGCAAGAAAAACCACTTGCTTCAACTGTAGACAGACTTCTGTCCAAAAAGGACAAAACTTGGAAGCAGATAAGTCGACAGCCTAGCTCTGCCAAGACAGGGTAGGTAAGTCCTTCATAATTCCTGCTCTACAACCAATGTCTGTCAGAGAAATGGGGCCAAATGGCTGAAGATTGATGCTGTAATGGATGGAGAGAAAATGGGAACTGTCCAGGCAGCCACTGGTATGTCATTTTTTAGTTTTGGAAGCTGCAGGCCCTGCACTTCCTATATAATCAGATATATTTATCCCTCTCAGGTCTCTGAGGTGGTTGAAGAATAGATGTAAGTCCTTCATAATTCCTGCTCTACAACCAATGTCTGTCAGAGAAATGGGGCCAAATGGCTGAAGATTGATGCTGTAATGTATGGAGAGAAAATGGGAACTGTCCAGGCAGCCACTGGTATGTCATTTTTTAGTTTTGGAAGCTGCAGGCCCTGCACTTCCTATATAATCAGATATATTTATCCCTCTCAGGTCTCTGAGGTGGTTGAAGAATAGATAGCTAGAGTCTCATAGTTAAATTTTGAGTTGTTTAGGAATCAAGAGGGTGTTCTGGATCTAAGAAGATATTTTTAAAATTATGAGGCAAGTTAGTATGAAAGCTGAGTTAGATATAGAACTTTAAACTCATGCAGATGGTTAGATAGTAGAATGTTAAAGTCAGGTGCCAAATACATATGGACTGGACATTGGGAATGTATGCTAAGCCATATAACTCTTATAATCGTGGCCTATTTATTTCTGTTGTTTTGTATTGTATTTATAGTTATAAGAAAAAGAACCATTATTTGGACTGAAAGGGAGAGCTGTTGGGGGGAAAAATAAACACCTTAAACTAAAAAAAAAAAAAAAAAAGAAGGGAAGAGGATGGGGGGGCGGAGGGGGAGGAGGGTGGAAGGGTGGGACTGGAGGGGGGAGTAGGGAGGGGAATGTGATTGAGATGTAACTTGAAGAAATAAAAAATAAATTATTTAAAAAAAAAATTCAACACTGTAATAAAAGATGACTTTTTAACCACAGATGATAATTTTTTGGTATGGCAGTATTTACCCTGTCAATCATGCAGTGAATAGAAGACTGTGTCTACGTCCCATAACTGCAAATTATTGTTAATTTTTGCTCAGAATAAATGAAATTATTACAGGCTATATCAACAGCCTCAGTTGTCATATCACATATCATATATGAGGTTCTTTTTGTATTTTTTGTCAACATTTATTTCTTTATTCAATTTAAATCTCGATTGCAGTTCCCTTACTCCTTCCCTCCAGGTTGTACCCTCCCACCCTCTTCCTTCCCTCCATCGTTTCTGTCTCCTTGGGTGAGGGAGGCCCCCACATATAAACCTCCCTCAGTTCATCGGTCACATGAGGGCTAAGAGCTCCCTCTTATTCTGGGGTCCGACATGACAACTCAGCTAAGGTAAAGTGTCCCACTAACAGAGAAGGCCCCATACCCACTTTCTGGGGGATCTGAATGAAGAGCAAGTTGCCTATCTGCTGTATTCGTATTGGGGGGTGGGGGTGGGGTCCAGGTCTCGTATAGGTATTGCTTTTCCTTCACTCTTTTTTTTCTTATATAAAGTTCTTAAAACCATGTTCTTCATGTGATTTGGCAATATGTCTTTTATGAGAGTAGTACATAATTTACCTTTCCCAGTTTTCTATGTGGTCAGTTCTCAGCTATATTTCTTCCTTTCATTCTTATCACCTGATGGATTGAGGCAGCTAGGCAGCAAAGAGGTCAAAACAACATCAGCTGGAAACATTCCATAAAAAGAAGAATCTAATAGTACTTTCTTATAGCTTAAGACAGCTTGACTAAAATCCACAAAATATGTATGTGGGGATAATGTTATTGTGATTCAAATGTTGATTTATGTACCTCCATATCTGGTTGCAGTCTTTGTTCTGAGAATCTCCTGTCTAACTGTTCTATAAACACTGCTCCCCAATTGTTCCCTGATACACCACTAAAGGAGCTTAAATCCAATCACTGAGCAGGGGAGAGAATAGGGCTGGACTTTCTGCCCTCCAGGGGAGGAGGAGTTAGTAGGGGATTTTCAGCTGGAGGAAGAGAAGGCGAGCCAGCTGAAGCAGAAAGCCACAAAGTGCAAGTATACTTGGAATTTATTCTGTGGGGGAAAGGGCGGGGAGTCAGATTATTTTAGTGGATTAAGAAGAGAGCAATAAATGCTCAATTTTTGTGTTGTGAAGCCTGTTTAACAAATAATATGAGTCTCAATTAATTGGAAGATAGCCAGGTTAAGAGAGAAAGTGTGAAACAAACACAATTATATGTGTTCTTTTACTTAAAGATATTCTAAAATATTCTATTATAACCATCTTCTTAGATCTAGAACACCCTCTTGATTCCTAAACAACTCAAGTTAGTATGAAAGCTAAGTCAGTTATAGAACTTTAAACTCATGGAGATGGTTAGAAGGTGGAAGGTTAAAGTCAGGGGCCAAATATGTATGAACTGGACATTGGGAAGGTATACTGGGCCATTTAACTCTCATAAATGTGGCATATTTATATCTGTTGTTTTGTATAGAATTTACTGTTATAAGAGAAGGAACCATCTATTGGACTGAAAGGGGAAACTTCTGGGGGGAAGAGGGTAGAAGGGTGGGACAGGAAGGGGGAATAGGGAAGGGTTTGTGTAACCGAACTTTTAAATTATTATTTAACACTTATTTATTTATTACTAAATTCACTTATAACAAACACCAACAATTTCTTAACTATTAATCCTATAAATTCCTACAACCCCTTTAACCTATCCACTACACCTATTGATAATTATAACAACTACTTTCATAACCTTTTAGAATGATACAGTCTCTGGGGCAGGTCCTCAGTCGTCAGGAACACAGTCTTTGTTGTAGATTCTTTAACGCACTTAGCAGTCCTTTTTCTGGATCTCTCAGATGCAGGTTCGTCAGGGTAAGTTGGTTATTGCAGTCTCACCTTAAATAAGGCTTCATGCTTTCTTCTCTGTGGGAGACCCCAGCCGTCTGCAGGCCAACTTCTTTTGAATCAGGAACTCGTCTGCAGGCCAACTTACTTCTTTTGAATCAGGAACTCAGCTGCTCTGCCTCAGTCCTTAAAGCCAGGCACAATTTCCTTTAGGCCACTGATCGGACAGATCAAACCCCTCCAGGCAAAAGCTGAGCCACAGGGTCCAGTCCTTGGCCTTTTGGTGTCTTGCTCAGGCTTTCTTTGCTCACCGGCTTCTTTCTGCTTCAGGGAGAGAGCTGGCCATCAATGGCCAGCCCTTTTTTCAGCAGGACTCTTGGAGTTCTCTAGCATCAGGGGCCTCTTCTTTTTCTAGGCTCCATGCATTGTCCTTAAATAGGAGGAACTCTGTTTCAGCTTAATTTGGGCTCCACCCACTTAGCAGCTGAAAACAATATCAGGCCAGATACTTTGTTTCTTCAAGTCCATTAAGTCTTTCCTGTTTTCCTGACTTCAACCTTGTTTTTAGTCTATTGAGTCTTTCCTGTTTTTCCTGACTTCAACCTTGTTTTTCAGTCTATTAAGTCTCCTGTTTGTTTCCTGGTTTTAGTCCACATTCTGATAATGCTCTTCATGCCCCGAATTAAGAGACAGTATCAGAAACCTCTATATATTTTCTAAATCTAATTTATCTAACCTCTACACATACTTACACCTCTACATATAAATTTATCAAATGTTAATGTCTCTGTGTATCAGCTAGAACTAATAGCATTAATTAAAAATCGAACAACTTCATGATTATAGTAAGCATTATGTCAAGTTAGAAATTATTTGTGTCATACAATTGTCATTGTCATTAATTTACACAAAATCTGTTAACAATATGCTCCATGATCTCCTAGATATAAATTTCCAATGGATAGGACAGATATTGCCCTGTTAGTGCTGTGGAAAGTTTCCACATGACCAGTCTCTACAAAATTGAGCATTATTCTACAGATTTTTTTTTTGGGGGGTGGGGGATTGAGACAAGTTTTCTCTGTGTATACCTGGCTGTCCTGGACTCACTTTCTAGAACAGGCTGTCCTTGAACTCACAGAGACCCACTTGCCTCTGCCTCCCTAGTGCTGGGATTAAAGGCATAGACCACCATACCTGGTAATTGCAGACAGCTGTGAACTGCCATGTGGGTGCTGGGATTTGAACCTGGGTCCTTTGGAAGAACACCAGTGCTCTTAACTGCTGAGCCCTCTCTCCAGCCCTATTCTACATATTTTTAAAGTGAACTATTTGTCAAAGAAGACTCTCTTTTACTGTGTGATTACTGAGAACCCAGAGGGAAACAATATGACAATAAGAATCAAAATTTTTCAGTTGCCTAAGATTTTTTATTTCTCCTTCCATATGCTTATCTGGTTTCCTTTCTTTCAAGAATTGCTAAAACTATTGTGTCTTGGAAGAGCACAATGGAGAGCAGAAGTGTTGCTGATTAATACCATGAATACAGAAACCATTTTAAGTGGGATATTTTTATAACAGAGGCACAATGGTCCTGCTAGATAAAAAGTAAATAGGATAATAGTAAAACGTATAGTGAAAGGAATGAGTTGTCTCTTTTGAAGTTTTTGGCCAGTGAGATTCAACAGATTCTAGTATTACAGGCTATTGCCAGTGCTATTTATTGTCAGCCAGATTTTATTTCCTATTGGTGAATAACAAAACAAAACACATAGATGAATCATTGGAGAAATCAAGCTGGTACTGACCTAGAAATTTACTGGCATTCTTTGGTAGTTCTAAAAGGTGCTATGCATATTACCATAGGAAGAAAGCAATCATCAGTCCTACTCAGTTATAAACTTTTAAACTATATTTGTGACCAATTTGGCAAGTTGTGTTCACTGGTGCAACAGTGGCAGTATGTCATGGAAGTAAACAACCATTTTTGATTGAATTTAAGTCTTATTTCACATGATGATAATCATATCTTACAATGTTATGGGTGCCAAGAACTTGTAGCTAGACAGGTTAGAGGGTCAAGAGAAAAGCCTACTACTATTGTTCTGCTAAATTGCTATGTTGTTAAGATGACTCCTAAAACTTATCATTATGACATTGAGTAGCGCATGTCTTTTTTTTCTCTATTAATAATTTATTTTCTATTTTACAGAGTTCTTCCCCTAACTTTAACTCTCTTTCTCTCTGTTTTCTTGAACTTAAATCTTTTTTTTAAATACTTTATTTTTTTTTCTTCAAGTTACATCTCAGTAACAAACCCCTCCCTATTCCCCCTTCCTATCCCGCCCTTCCACCCTCTTCCCCCCAGAAGTTTCCCCTTTCAGTCCAACAGATGGTTCCTTCTCTTATAACAGTAAGTATTATACAAAACAACAGATATAAATATGCCACATTTATGAGAGTTAAATGGCCCAGTATACCTTCCCAATGTCCAGTTTATACATATTTGGCCCCTGACTTCAACATTCTACTATCTAACCATCTCCATGAGTTTAAAGGTCTATATCTGATTCAACATTCATACTAACTTGCAACACACTTTTAAGAGTATCTTCTTTAAGCATCTCCATGAGTTTAAAGTTCTATATCTAACTCAGCTTTCTTACTAACTTGCCTCATAATTTTAAAAATATCTTCTTAGATCCAGAACACCCTCTTGATTCCTAAACAACTCAAAATTTAACTATGAGACTCTAGCTATCTATTCTTCAACCACCTCAGAGACCTGAGAGGGATAAATATATCTGATTACATAGGAAGTGCAGGGCCTGCAGCTTCCAAAACTAAAAAATGACATACCAGTGGCTGCCTGGACAGTTCCCATTTTCTCTCCATCCATTACAGCATCAATCTTCAGCCATTTGGCCCCATTTCTCTGACAGACATTGGTTGTAGAGCAGGAATTATGAAGGACTTACCTACCCTGTCTTGGCAGAGCTAGGCTGTCGACTTATCTGCTTCCAAGTTTTGTCCTTTTTGGACAGAAGTCTGTCTACAGTTGAAGCAAGTGGTTTTTCTTGCCAAGAGAATGGCTTACCACCAATTCAATCATCTCCCACTGGAGATTCTTCGATGCTCATCTTTAAACTCATGGAGATGCTTAGATAGTAGAATGTTAAAGTCAGGTGCCAAATACATATGGACTGGACATTGGGAATGTATGCTAAGCCATATAACTCTTATAATCTTGGCTTATTTATTTCTCTTGTTTTGTATTGTATTTATGGTTATAAGAAAAAGAACCATTATGTGGTCTGAAAGGGAGAGCTGTTGGGGGGAAAAATAAATACCTTAAACTAAAAAAAAAAGAAGGGAAGAGGATGGGGGGGTTGAGGGGAGGAGGGTGGAAGGGTGGGACTGGAGGGGGGAGTAGGGAGGGGATTGTGATTGAGATGTAACTTGAAGAAAAAAAAATAAATTATTTAAAAAAAAGAGTATCTTCTTAGATCTATAACACCCTCTTGATTCCTAAACAATTCAAAATTTAACTATGAGACTCTAGCTGTCTATTCTTCAACCACCTCAGAGACCTGAGAGGGATAAATATATCTGCTTATATAGGAAGTGCAGGATCTGCAGCTTCCAAAACTAAGAAAAGACATACCAGTGACTCCCTGGACAGTTCCCGTTTTCTCTCCATACATTCCTGCATCAGTCTTCAGCCTTTGGGTCCTGTTTCTCTGACAGATATTTGTTGTAGAGCAGGGATTATGAAGGACTTACTACCCTGTCTTGGCAGAGTTAGGCTGTCGACTTCCCTGGAGTAGCACATGTCTTAACCATCATTGTAAAACTTTATTTTTTTCAGTTGAAGGTGACTAAACACATATTCACAGCTGATCAAAGTGCAGATAAGAAAATTAGCCTTAAGTGGGACATGTATATTATTACACTCCATCCTTCAAGAACTCAACGATCATTACAAAGATAGGGCACAAAGATTTGAAGATCTACAGGCCTTGGATGTCTACAAGGAAACAGTGTTTTCAGGCATAGTTGAATTCACAGAAGTTGTGGCAGCATGCACAGAGCAGAGTAAACTCAATTCAGAATAATTGAAATGGGGAAATGGAAATGGAGTTCTACATCTAGCTAAGGAATTATTGACAATTGATTGTTGATAGGAAAAAGAGAATTATTTTTTCTTTCAAAGAGTGGCCCATAGTAGGCGAATCATGATCCACTGGAAAACACATTCAAGACCAAATGGGCAGCACTTATTGGTCTTCAATTATTATATTTTAAGAATAACACAAATGGACACAGTTTTGGGTAGGTAAGTAATGACATGGCTCTTGAAGATTTTGGTAAAGGGATAAATATGATCTAAATACATTATACAAAATTCAAAAAGACCAAAAAAAGAAAGAAAATAAGAAATCAGAAATGTAGAGAATATAGTATTTTCTCTTGAAATTTCTATTTATGTCTACTTTCACACTAGAGTAAGAAACTAGAGCACAATATAGTTCAGCAAAATCATTTATGCATATGTAAACAAAGGATTTTAGCCATATGTTACAGGATAACTATCCTACAACCAATAGACTGAAAGGAACAGGAATATAGACTTTGTTACCTGATAGTGGAACACTTTGCCCTAGGGGAGCTACCATGTAGGACCCCAGTACAAGAAGAAGCTCTTAGCACTCATATGGCTGCTGAAGTGAGGAGGGGTTATATGTAGGGCACCCCACACCAGAGGAGTAGGATAGGTGGAAGAAGGGAAGAGGATGGGTGTAGAGAGCTGCGAAGTGCCGCACCCTAAAGATGGCGCTGGTCTCTGCCTTCCACCAGCCCGACGGTGAGCGCTCTCTATGATAATAAGTTCATATTTGGCATAGACCGCTGATCTGGCTTGCTTCCACATACATGGGCCTCTAAGATAGCACCACTTGGCTTTACTTGACTGGCTGTTCATTTAGTATTTAGCCTGTGGGTTGGGTCTGCCCCATTATTCGGAAGACTGTTTTCAAGGGACCTGAATAAACTGCTGGAGAAGAGTTTTGCGAGTTGCGTCATTCCTTGCTGGACAAGGGGGGACGCGACAAAGTGGTGGCCCGTACGGGGACCCAGAAAAGACTCAGAACTCCTGCAGTCAGGTGCAATGCGTTGGTAAGTTCCTGGGATAAATCAGGACAATAAAGTTTCACGGAGATAGTGAACACAAAGTAAAGTTTCGTGGAGATTGCGAACAAAAGGTAAAGTTTCGCGGGAAGTTGCGAACTATAAGTTCTCCAGGAGGGAGCAATAAGGACCTCGGTAAAGAGGCAATAAAGTCTCCGGGATGGAGCAATAAGGACCTCGGTAAAGAGGCAATAAGGTCTCCGGGAGGGAGCAATAAAGTTCCGTGATTCGGACGAGTAGAAGACACAACTGGCAGAGCAAGGTGAGGAAAGCAGAGAGTGCCTCACAGAAATGGAGCAAATGCTGGCCTTGCCTTTATCAGTTGCTGGGAGAAGCTTGGGAGAGATCTTGGATTTTGCCTGGGGGCAAAGTACATTGCAGGGAGGAGCATGGCCTATTTGGAGACTTGTTCGGAGTTGTTTAGGAGATCAGAGATATTGCAAGGCAGTGGAAAAAGGACAAAAGGCATTAGAACAGTTAAAAGAGGAGCGCTTGGTCAAATCTGGGAAAGATACTTTGGAAGAGGATAGCTCAGAGTCTAAAGAGGAACTTAAAAGGTTAACAAAGAAAATGGAGAAGTCATCTTTGAGGAAGAGTTCTGACTGCACCCGGATAGAGCCCTCAGGTCCGGGGCCGCCTGTGATGGCCCCACCTTCATATAATGAGACTTCCCCTCTGAGTGATCCTAGTGGGCGGTCATTCTGTCTAAATGTCTGGAGGGAAGTGAGACATGAGCTGTACTATCCTGTCTTTCAGGATGGAGGGGAAAGATCTGAGCAGGTAGACAGTGAAAAGGAAAGTAACAAAGGCGAAAGATTTGAGCAGGCGGCAGTCGGTGTGGGAGGAGCCGCTGCGGCAGTCGGTATGCGTGGAGCTGTTGCCATGGCGCCTGACACGTCAGCGGCAGTCGGTGTGGGAGGAGCTGTTGCCATGGCGCCTGACACGTCAGCGGCAGTCGGAATGGGTGGAGTCGTTGTTACAGCGCCTTCAGCCACGCTGGCGGCAGCTGGTGTAAACAAAGCCGTTGCCATGGCGCCTTCGACTCCTCCTCCATATCCAGAAGCCACTCAGACAGAGCAGCCAGTTCAGTCCCTGAAAGTAGGGAGATCTTTCTGTCTGGGGATGTGGACACAAGTAAGAACAGAATAGAACATTATCCCACTGCACTTGCTGCTTTAGCCTTGAATGGTATCCAACAATGCTTGCAGTCTTTTGGAGTTGCTCCTGCCAGTATAATAGTGCCTTATTCCAGTTATCAAATTAAGATTTTGTGTGGCACTGTAGATGACTGGGCAATATTGCAATGTAGCTTTGAAGGAGTGATTGATAACCATTATCCTAAACATCCATTGCTATTATTTTTTAAGGAGCACCCAGTGATATTCCCTAAGGTTACTTCAGCAGTACCACTTCAAGGGTCTCCAAATGTGTTTACTGATGGCTCAAAGACAGGCTGTGGAGCCTATTTGATAGAAAGACAAGAGCCCGGTTATGTCAATTTCAACCGGGCTCCCCCCAAATAGTAGAATTAAAAATAGTAATGGAGGTGTTTAAAAGATGTCAATTTGCATTCAATTTTATTTCAGATTCAGTTTATGTGGTCAACGCAGTGAAAATATTAGAATTAGCAGGTCCTATTAAGTATAGTAGTACTGTATGTGCCTTATTACAAGAGTTACAAGTTTTAATCTGGCAGAGAAAAAGGTGTTTTTATATTCAACATATCAGAGCACATACAGGATTACCTGGACCATTAAGTGAAGGTAATGATAAAGTTGATCAATGGACCAGGATGAAATACATTTTTTGGAGCTCATTCCTGGATCAAGCCAGACAGTTTCACCAATTATTTCATGTAAATGCAAAAACTCTACAGCAGAAATTTCATTTGTCTAGAGCAGATGCTAGACAAGTAGTTTTGGACTGTCCTCAGTGTGTGATTCATCATCATCCTCCCAGTGTGGGAGTGAACCCTAGAGGGTTGATGCCACTCAAAATCTGGCAAATGGACGTTACCCACATTTCAGAGTTTGGAACCTTAAAATATATTCATGTATCTGTGGATACCTGCTCAGGTATCATACATGCTACACCTATGAGTGGAGAAAAGGCTCGCAATGTCATAGGACATTGCTTAGAAGCCTGGGCTGCATGGGGAAAACCACAGCAGCTGAAAATGGACAATGGAACAGCCTATACAGCACAGTCCTTTGTCTCCTTCTGTAATCAGATGGAGGTACAGCTTAATCATGGATTACCATACAATCCTCAAGGACAAGGAATTGTGGAGCGTGCTCATCGCACCTTGAAAGAATGCTTACAAAAACAAAAAGGGGGAATAGGCCAAGGCCGTACCCCCAAGGAGAGAATGTCTTTCGTACCCCCAAGGAGAGAATATCTTTAGCCTTATTTACTTTAAATTTTTTCAATTTGGATGCTCAAGGCCGCTCAGCAGTGGACAGACATCAGGATTCCCATGGTTCACCTAAAAGCATGGTGAAGTGGAAGGATATACCCCATGCTAACATGGGCGAGAGGGTCTGTTTGTGTTTTTCCTCAGAATCAACAAGATCCAGTGTGGGTGCCTGAACGCCTTGTGAGGAAGATTCGTCATGAAGACCTTCCTAAGGATCCTGGTGATAGTAGCAGTGAGTACGTCAGGAGCGCAGAGCAGTTTGGGTTCAACAAGATTATTTTTCCTTTAGCCCCATGATTAGTAATATAGTGAATAAGTATTGTACAGGAATGCTTGATATATCTACTAGGGAT
>CAJQZJ010029558.1:21213-49141 GCA_907164525.1 Lophiomys imhausi | reverse complement strand
TTTTTTTTTTTTTTTTCTTCTAGTTAATAAATTTATTTGTTTGTTGCTTCAGGTTACATCCTTATCATATTGTCCTCTTTTCCCGCTTCCCAGCCCCACCCTCCCATGCTCTACCCCCTGACCCTTCCGTCTTGTTCCTCTGTGGTGGAGTGTCCCTGCCTAACAGTCTCTCACCACAGATCAGGAGTCATATGAGGGCTAAGCGCCTCTTCATTCACCGGGGGCCTAAGAGGCAGTACTGCCAGTGACTGGTGTCTCATTGCTGCTGGGGGAATACTAAAAAAAAAGACCAACAAACACACAAACCCACAAAAACAAAGAATATCAACAAAAAAAAAGAGAGGAAAAAGAGAAGGGAAAAGGAAAGAGAAAAAAAGAAAAAAAGAAGGAAAAAGAAAAAGATAAAAAAAAAAATTATGTCCTTGTTCCTTTTGATGTGTTGGTTGTAGTACAGATATCCTGTACGAAATAGTTAAAATCCTACTATAAGTGAATAGATGCCATGTGCATCCTTCTGAGACTGGGTTAGCTCACTCAGGATGAGCTCCTCTAGATCCATCCATTTGGTTGCAAATTGCATGATTTCATTGTTTCTGATAGCTGAGTAATATTCCATTGTATAGATGTACCACAATTTTTTAATCCATTCTTCAGTTGAGGGACATCTGGGTTGTTTCCAATTTCTAGCTATTACAAATAAGGCTGCTATGAACATAGATGAGGAGACTTCCCTATGTCTCCGTGAGAGGTCCTTTGGGTGTATATCCAGAAGTGGTATGGCTGGGTCCTGAGGCAAGGTTATTCCTAGATTTCTAAGATATCGCCAGACAGACCTCCATAGTGGTTGCACAAGCCTGCACTCCCACCAACAATGGAGTAGGGTTCCCCTTTCTCCACACCCTCGCCAGCATGTGCTGTCATTTGAGCTCTTTATCTTAGCCATTCTGACAGGTGTTAGGTGGAATCTCAGGGTCGTCTTGAGTTGGATTTCTCTGATGATTAAGGATGTTGAACATTTCTTCAGGTGTCTCTCAGCCCTTAGGGATTCCTCCTTTGTGAATTCTCTATTTAGCTCCATCTCCCATTTTTTGATTGGATTATTTGGTTTCTTGGCATTTAGTTTCTTGAGTTCTTTGTAGATTGTAGATAATAGCCCTCTATCAGATGTGGGGTTGGTGAAGATTTTCTCCCAGTCTGTTGGTTGCCGTTTTGTTCGAATGACAGTGTCCTTTGCCTTACAGAAGCTTTTCAGTTTCATGAGGTCCCATTTATTGATTGTTGATCTCAGGTCCTGAGCTGTTGGTGTTCTGTTCAGGAAGTCGTCACCTGTGCCAATGAGTTCGAGGGTTTCTCCTACTTTTTCTACTAGTATATTTAGTGTGGCCGGCTTTATGTTAAGGTCTTTGATCCACTTGGATTTAAGTTTGGTACAAGGTGATAGGTATGGGTCTAATTTCATTCTTTTGCAAGTGGACATCCAGTTAGACCAGCACCATTTGTTGAAGATGCTGTCCTTCTTCCATTGTGTGGTTTTGGCTTCTTTGTCAAAGATTAGTTGGCCATAGGTGTGTGGGTCCATGTTTGGGTCTTCAATTCGATTCCATTGATCCACTGGTCTGTTTCTATACCAGTACCATGCTGTTTTTATTACTGTTGCTCTGTAGTACAGCTTGAAATCTGGGATGGTGATACCTCCAGATGTTTTTTCATTGTACAGGATTGATTTAGCTATTCTGGGCTTTTTGTTGTTCCATATGAAGTTGAGACTAGCTTTTTCCAGGTCTATAAAGAATTGTGTTGGTATTTTGATAGGAATTGCATTGAATCTGTATATTGCTTTTGGTAGGATAGCCATTTTTATTATGTTGATCTTACCTATCCATGAGCATGGGAGATCTTTCCATCTTCTAAAGGCCTCTTCCATTTCTTTCTTCAGGGGCTTGAAGTTCTTGTTATATAGGTCCTTTACATGTTTGGTTAGAGTTACCCCCAGGTATTTTATGTTTTTTGTGGCTATTGTGAAGGGGGTTGTTTCTCTTATTTCTTTCTCAGTATATTTGTTTGTTGTATAAAGAAGGGCTTCTGATTTTTTTGAGTTAATTTTGTATCCAGCCACCTTGCTGAAGCTGTTTATCAGCTGTAAGAATTCTTTGGTGGAGTTTTTGGGGTCGCTTGTGTATACTAACATATCATCTGTGAATAGGGATAATTTGACTTCATTTCCAATTTTTATCCCTTTGATCTCCTTTAGTTGTCTTATTGCTCTAGCAAGGACTTCAAGTACTATATTGAAGAGATATGGTGAAAGTGGGCATCCTTGTCTTGTCCCTGAGTTTAGAGGAAATGCTTCAAGCTTCTCTCCATTTATTTTGATGTCGGCTACTGGCTTGCTGTATACTGCCTTTATTATTTCTAGGTACGGTCCTTGTATGCTAGTTCTCTCCAGAACTTTTAGCATGAAGGGGTGTTGGATTTTGTCAAATGCTTTTTCTGCATCTAGCGAGATTATCATGTGGTTTTTTTCTTTCATCTTGTTTATGTGGTGCATTACATTGATAGACTTTCATATATTGAACCATCCCTGCATTCCAGGGATGAAGCCTACCTGATCATGGTGTATGATACTTTTGATGTGTTCTTGAATTCGGTTTGCTAGTATTTTATTAAGTATTTTTGCATCAATGTTCATGAGGGAGATTGGTCTGAAGTTCTCTTTCTTTGTTGGGTCTTTGTGTGGTTTAGGAATCAGAATGACAGTGGCCTCATAGAATGAGTTTGGCAGTGATCTTTCTGTTTCTATGTGGTGGAAGAGTTTGAAAAGTAATGGTGTTAGATCCTCTTTGAAGGTCCGGTAGAATTCCGTGCTAAAGCCATCTGGCCCTGGGCTTTTTTTGGTTGGGAGATTATTAATGACTGTTTCTATTTCCTTAGGTGTTATTGGGCTGTTTAAGCTGTTAATCTGATTTTGATTTAGTTTTGGTAGGTGGAATTTATCGAGGAAATTGTCCATTTCGCTTAGGTTTTCAAATTTAGTGGAATATAGATTTTTAAAGTAATGTCCGAATATTTTCTGGATCTCCTCAATGTCTGTTGTTATTTCTCCCTTTTCATTTCTGATTTTGTTGATTTGTGTTCTTTCCCTTTGCCTTTTAGTTAATTTGGCTAGGGGTCTGTCTATTTTGTTGATTTTCTCAAAGAACCAACTCTTGGTTTCATTGATTCTTTGTATAGTTCTTTTTGATTCTAAGTTGTTGATTTCAGCTCTAAGTTTGATGATTTCCTGTCTTCTGTTCTTCTTGGGAGTGTTTGTTTCTTTTTTTTCCAATTCACCCAGCTTAGCTGTTAGTTCACTAATATGAGCTGTCACAATTTTCTTTTTGAAAGCACTTAGTGCTATGAACTTTCCTCGTAGCACAGCTTTCAATGTATCCCATAGGTTTGGGTATGTTGTGTCTTCATTGTCGTTGGATTTTAAGAAGTCTTTGATTTCCTTCCTTATTTCTTCCCTGACCCAGTGGTCATCCAGTAAGGAGCTGTTCAATTTCCATGTGTGTGTAGGCTTTCTGTTTATTCTTTTACTGTTGAAGACCAGTTTTATTCCATGGTGGTCTGATAAGATACAAGGTGTTATTTCAATTTTCTTGTATCTACTGAGACTATCTTTGTGACCAATTATGTGATCGATTTTGGAGAAGGTTCCGTGGGGTGCTGAGAAAAAGGTGTATTCCTTTGTGTTTGGGTGAAACGTTCTGTAGATATCTGTTAGGTCCATTTGGTTCATGATCTCTGTTAGTCTCAATATTTCTCTGTTTGTCTTCTGTCTTGATGATCTGTCCTTTGTTGTGAGTGGGGTGTTGAAGTCTCCCACTACTAATGTGTTGTGATCGACGTGCGCTTTAAGTTTTAGAAGTGTTTCTTTTACGAAAGTAGGTGCCTTTGTATTTGGGGCATAGATGTTCAGTATTGAAATTTCCTCTTGATGAATATTCCCTTTAATGAGTATATAGTGCCCTTCTTTGTCTTTCTTCATTAACTTCAGTTGGAAATCTGTTTTGTTTGATATTAGGATGGCTACTCCAGCTTGCTTCCTGGGTCCATTTGCTTGGAAAACCTTTTCCCAGCCCTTTACTCTGAGGCAGTGTCTATCTTTTGTAGTTAGATGTGTCTCTTGTATACAGCATAAGGAAGGGTCTTGCTTGCGGATCCACTCTGTAAACCTATGTCTTTTTATTGGGGAGTTGAGTCCATTGATGTTGATGGATATTAGTGACCTGGGGTTGTTATTTCCCATTAGTTTGGTATAGGTGGTGGTCCTGTTTCTCTTTTGGTTTAGTTGCTGATGGGTTTTCTATTCCCTTTGTTTTCTTGGGTGGAGTTTTCTTCTCTGGGTTGGGATTTTCCTTCTAGGATTTTCTGTAGGGCTGGGTTTGTGGGTAGATATTGTTTAAATTTAATTTTGTCATGGAATATCTTGTTTTCTCCATCTATGTTGATAGAGAGTTTTGCTGGGTAAAGTAGTCTGGCTGGGCATCTATGATCTCTTAGGACTTGTAGTATATCTGACCAGGCCCTTCTAGCTTTTATCGTTTCTGGGGAGAAGTCAGGTGTAATTCTGATGGGTCTGCCATTGTATGTGACTTGACCTTTTTCTCTTACAGCTTTTAATATTCTTTCTTTGTTCTGTACATTTGGGGTTTCAATTATTATGTGGCGAGAGGAGTTTCTTTTCTGGTCTAATCTGTTTGGTGTTCTGTATGCCTCTTGGATTTTTATTGGCATCTCTTTTTTCAGGTTTGGGAAGTTTTCCTCTATGATTTTGTTGAAGATATTTCCTGGACCTTGGAGTCGGGAGTCCTCTCTTTCCTCTATACCTATAATTCTTAGGTTCCGTCTTTTCATTGAGTCCTTGATTTCTTGGATGTTGTGGGTGAGAGATTTTTTAGCCTTCTCATTTTCTTTGGATGTTGTACTGATTTCTTCCACTGAATCTTCCATGCCTGAGATCCTGTCTTCCATCTCTTGCATCCTATTGTTGATACTCACATCTGTAGTTCCTGTTCTCTTCCCTTGGTTCTCCACTTCCTCTTTTAACTCTGACTGTGTTTTCTTTATTGTTTCTATTTCTATTTTCATGTCTTGTATGGTTTTGTTCGTTTTGTACATTTCCTTCTCCAGCTTGCTTGTTTTTGTATGAAAATCTTTCATGGCTTTTTCCTTTTCCTGTTCAAGCTCTGTCACCTTGGCTTGGAGCTCTTTAATGGTGTTGTTCCTTGTTTTGATTTGTAGAATTGTGGTTTCTTTGAATTCCTTCATAGATTTAAGTTCTTCTTGCAGGGACTCTATCACTTTCCATACTGCAGAATTGTCAATGTTTTCATGTGTTTCTGTTGGTGTGTGGTCATCCAAATTGGATGAGCTAGGGTGGTTCTGCTTTGTTGGAGTCATAATTCCTTGATTTCTATTTTTTTTTTTGACCTTTCGCCATTGGATGCATTTAGCTGTCTGTTTTCTGTGCTTGGAACCACAGTGGATGATTTGGTGCAGGGGACGAGTTACTTGGCTATCTGTCGTTGCTTACAGGGGGATTTCAAGGTCACTGTGGTTTTAATGGCCAGAGGTACTGTGATCTGGTGCAGCCTATTCCCAGGTTGTGAATAATGGACCAGGATTGTTTCACTGCTCCCAATTCAGACTTCTCTATGTTGCACTTTGAGTTATCAGCCTGTAATGGTTCTGATGGTATGGGCCTGTTTGCCCAGGCACAGATTCTGTGGGCTTTGTTTGTCGTCCCGGAGGCTGACAGGGTCTGGCTCCACACCTGATATGTCTGGATTTTCCAGGATACAGCTATGGTCCCGATTTCTGGATTCTCTCTAGTCTTCTCGACACAGGGCTGTACCCTGTGCCTAATTCCCTTCTTGTCTGCGCCGCCACGGGTCCCGTGGGTACCCCAAGCCCCGGATCCTCCGGCTGCCTGAGTGCACCTCTCCTCCCAGCAGCTCCGCCGTGGGTGCACGGACCCCTGGCCCCACCCACGCCTGTCTCTCTCCCCAGATGACCTGCCGTGGACTGGCGGGGATTTGTCCCTGCCCGCCGTACTCTCTCCCCAGCTGCGCTATAGTGTGTGTGCGAGATTTGGTCCCTCCCGCCTGCCTTTGTGTTCCCTGCTTCCTGTGCTCTCTCAGAACCTCCCGCCCTCCTGCTTCACGAGCAGCTGCGGATCCTCTGGATCCCCCGGCTGCCTGAGTGCACCTCTCGTCCCAGCAGCTCCGCCATGGGTGCACGGACCCCTGGCCCCACCCACGCCTGTCTCTCTCCCCAGATGACCTGCCGTGGGCTGGCGGGGATTTGTCCCTGCCTGCCGTACTCTCTCCCCAGCTATAGTGTGTGTGCGAGATTTGGCCCCTCCCGCCTGCCTTTGTGTTCCCTGCTTCCTGCGCTCTCTCGAAACCTCCCGCCCTCCTGCTTCACGAGCCGCTGCGGACCACCCGCTGAGCTCCCTGTTTGTTCCTTGCTAAGGCTTCCACTATCTCGCAACCTTTCCTAAGTGGGTATAAGTTCAACCTGATGTGTGGGGAGCCCAATAGGACAGCGATCTATGGCCAAATGGACCCTGATTCTGCCTGCTGTAAGTTGGGATCGATCTTACCAGGCGCCTCTCCAAATGGGAGTTCCCGAATCCCGCTTTTAGTGGCCTCCGTGTCTGTGAGAGATGGGGAGAGCCTTGCCCTGGGACTTTTAACAGTCCCTTGGGAGCTGTGAGTGTTCGGGGGGGGGGGTCTAGCCCCTCCGGTTTTTGCACAGTGCCCAATATCTCTGTGTTTTTTATGGCTCTTTTTTCCCGCGTTCAGAATGCGTCAGTGTAGGTCGCCGCCATCTTCCGAGTCCGGTTTTATTCATTTTTAAACTCTACATCTGTACTTAGGAACTGATATGAACACAAGGCTTCATGGGAATCTAGCAATGGAAATCATGTAATTGAGGTTGTTTCTTTTCTCATAGAAAACATATACAGAGTGCTCTGAAAATTACAGCCATTGTTTTCTGCACTTAAACTAACAACTCCTTTTTTTTATACTTTATTTTTTATTTCTTCAAGTTACATCTCAATCGCAGTCCCCTCCCTATTCCCCCTCCAGTCCCACCCTCCCACCCTCAACCCCCCATCCTCTTCCCTTTCTTTTTTTCTTTTAAGTTTAAGGTATATCTTATTTCCCCCTAGAGTTTCTCCTTTCAGTCCAACAAATGGCTCTTTCTCTTATAATAATAAATACAATACAGTACAACAGAGGTAATTAGGCCACAGTTATGAGGGTTATATGGCTTAACGTACATTCCCAATGACCAGTCCATATGTATTTGGTACCTGACTTTAACATTCTACTATCTAAACATCTCCATGAGTTTAAAGTTCTATATCTGACTCAACATTCATACTAATTGCAACACAATTTTAAAAGTATCTTCTTAGATCTATAACACTCTCTTGACTCCTAAACAACTCAAAATTTAATTATGAGACTCTAGCTATCTGTTCTTCAATCACCTCAGAGACCTGAGAGGGATAAATATATCTGATTTTATAGGAAGTACAGGGTCTGCAGCTTCCCAAACTGCATGACATACCAGTGGCTGCCTGGACAGTTCCCATTTTCTCTCCATACATTACAGCATCGCTCTTCAGTCGTTTGGCCCCACTTCTCTGACAGACATTGATTGTAGAGCAGGGGTTATAAAGGACTTACCTACCCTGTCTTGGCAGAGCTAGGCTGTCGACTTACCTGCTTCCAGGTTTTGTCCTTTTTGGACAGCATTCTGTCTACAGTTGGAGCAAGGGGCTTTTCCTACCAAGAGATAGGCTTGCGACTAATTCAATCATCTCCCACTGGAGATTCTTTGATGCTCATCTTCTACTTGGAGGAGAATAGAGGGTGCTGTCAGGAGTTGATATGTCTTGATATAAAAAAATCTAAACTTACAAAAACATCTTTGAATGCCATATTCTGCAGATCTCTTGAGGTTTTTGAAGAGGCACTATCTATCTCTTATATTAGGGTAAGCAGATGTTGCTTGTCTCTTAGTAGGTTTATTTCTGATTAGCTTAGCAAGTAACTAAAATAGGCTGTCATAGTACCTAACAGAATGACTGGCTTGCATAACCATTAGTTTGCATTTCTTAATTATCCTAAACAGTTCATGACAGTTAGTAGTAAAAGGCCGAAACATCACATTTCATTTTTTTTTTCTATACCTCCTAACCCTTCCATCCCATTTCTCTGGGGTGGGGTGTCCTTATATAACAGTCCCTCATCTCAGTTGAGAGGTCGTATGAGGGCCAAGAGCCTCTTCATTCATTGGGGATCTATGAAGCAGTACCATCAGTGAAAAGTGTCTCGTTGCCTGGGAGAGAGAACTACTAAAAAAACAAATCAATAAGCATACAATAGATAAAAAAGACTAAAAAATAGAAAAAAATATAACTAATATATAAAAAAATAAATAAAAAATAAAAATTAAAAATAAGAAGTCTATGTCCAAGTTCCCTTTGGTGTGTTAGTTGTAGTATTGATACCTTCTACTATATAGCTAAAATCCTACTATAAGTGAATAGATGCCATATGTGTCCTTCTGAGTCTGGGTTAGTTCACTCAGGATGAGCTTTTCTAGTTCCATCCATTTGGCTGCAAATTGCATAATTTTATTGTTCCTGATAGCTGAATAATATTCCATTGTGTAGATGTACCACAGTTTTTAAACCCATCCTTTGGTTGAGGGACATCTGGGTTGTTTCCAGTTTCTAGCTATTACAAATAAGGCTGCTATAAACATAGATGAGGAAACTTCCTTATGATTCCGTGAAGAGGCATTTGGGTGTATACCCAGAAGTGGTATGGCTGGGTCCTGAGGCAGAGCTATTCCAAGTTTTCTAAGATATCGCCAGACTGACCTCCATAGTGGTTGCACAAGCCTGCACTCCCACCAGCAATGGAGTAGGGTACCCCTTTCTCCACACCCTCGCCAGCATGTGCTGTCATTTGAGTTTTTGATCCTAGCCATTCTGACAGGTGTGAGATGGAATCTCAGAGTGGTCTTGAGTTGCATTTCTCTGATGATTAAGGAGAAACCCTCGAACTAATTGGCACAGGCGACAACTTCCTGAACAGAACACCAACAGTTCAGGACTTGAGATCAACAATCTATAAATGGGACCTCATGAAACTGAAAAGCTTCTGTAAGGCAAAGGACACTGTCATTCGAACAAAACGGCAGCCTACAGACTGGGAGAAAATCTTCACCAACCCCACAACTGACAGAGGGCTAATATCCAAAATCTACACACAACTCAAGAAATTAAATGCCAAGAAACCAAATAATCCAATCAAAAAATGGGGGACAGAGCTAAATAGAGAATTCACAAAGGAGGAATCCCTAATGGCTGAGAGACACTTGAAGAAATGCTCAACAACTCCATCTTTAATGGACACCAAAGAGCACTCACAAGTCTCTCAAAGGGCTACCCATGACCTAAAGCCTGCCAAAAATCTTAACTCCCGCTTAAAAAAAAAAAAGATGCCTCTTGTCTTTCTTGTTTTGTAAGTATGTGATTTTTACAGTCACTTAAATCAAATGTTTATTTATTTAATGTGTGACCCCCTTGGAGCTGAAGAATTTTGCTTTGGAATATAAGTCCCTACTTGGGTGTTTCTATGGGAACCTCGGTTTCCCTTTACAAAGCTTTGATCTTCAGTACATCTGCCAGAAAGCACCCGGACAGTAACTTGGAAGAAAGGGACAATGTGACCTGCTTGCTTGTTTGTTAATTCAGCTCTTTGGACTTTCCAGACTGGCTCCTGGTCTTGGTATCCGCTCAGTATACTTTGTCATTTATTCATCAAATGTCAGTGGAGAAAGTAATTTTTCCCAGGAAATACAAAACTTCATTTAACCCATCTTAACCTAACTTTAAAGGTCACTCTGTGAAAGATGAATTATGGAATGCCCTGTAAAACTATCTGTTATAGACTGAGTGACTGAATGAAATGAGGACAAATGTGTAGAAATTCTTATAGGACCCTGAGTGAAGGGGGACCTCCAAGAGCTGCTGGGAAACACAGTCCTTGCCCGTGACAGTCATTGTGGTACAGTGAGTGGTCCAGGAAGAGACTTAGGTGAGACAACCAATCTCAGTACTCTCGAATCTCTCCTGTCCCCTATCTCGTAACTAAGACAGAAAACAGAAACTTAAGCCGTTATTCCCCTAGAAAGAGACAAAACCTATGAACCTGGAGGGCACGTAGCAGTCCTGGATTTGAGAAAGGGATCCAAAGTCTCCCAAAACAGGGTGACTTGCACAGCAGCAGTGGCCTTAAAAAAGAGGCATTTGAACTCAAACAACTCTCGTGACTCCTGTTCAACTGATAACTAAAGCTGAAAACTCACAGCTTCATGGATCTCATTCTGTAGTATCCGACTTCTCCCTGGGTATGAAAACAGAGGACGAACAGAGAGGAATGCTTTTCAAATGCAGCTCTTGTGTAGCTTGAAGCCTGTTACATCATAAGAGGTTGTGTCCCTGGCGTCACATCTCTGCTTCAGATTTCCCAAATGCTGAGGTTGAGAGGGAGGATCAGCTCTAACCACAGGGCTGGGGACACGGCACACTAAGAAAGCAGTGGTTTCTCTCAGAATGTGGTTGCTGACTGAATGCTCAGTCAGAACCACTCTACTTCCCACATTTCTTCTCAGACAACACCCTGCAATACTATACAAAAAATTTAGAGAGAAAAACTGAAAACAACTGTTCAAAGAAAGGCAGCTGTTACTCAAATTCAAGACTAGATTGGGGTATCTGGGTGAATGCCTTTAATTCAGAGAGATGGGTCCATCAAAGTCCTCTTCATATTAGAAAAGCAAAGGTGGCCCAAGCTTGCATGAGGACTCACTTGTACCAGCATGTGAAGTATTTTCTTTACTCTTTTTTTTTCTTCTTTTTACCATTTTGTTACGTTTAGAAAAACCAAGAAATAGATTTGGAAAATAATGTCAATGTAATTTCTATTTTCAAATTCTGGGTTATAGAAAGTTTTAGTGTTTCAATGTGACTGTTAAGCAGAACAACAACAACAAAAAATGCCACAAAATCCTCACAAGGGTCAGAGTTAATTTGGAAAATTTGTAAACACACTCACACACTCTCATACACAGACACAAATACATACACATTCACACACACATACATACATAAATACACACACTCATACCGATACATACATGTACACACATGCATACACACATATACACTCATACACACATACATACACATTCATACACACACATACATACACATTCATACACACACATACATACACACATTCATACATATGCATACATATGCACACACACACACACACACACACACACCTGTGAGAGAAACATTATTACTTGAAAAGCTGTAAGTTGGGAAAGAAATCTTCTGAAAGAGTCCAAGAATTGCTTTGTCTACATTTGGCCTGGAGACAGACTCCTGAGATTCCAGTACTTGGGTGGCTGAGGCAGGAGGCTCATCGGAGGTTTGAAGCCATATGGCTACACACTAAGTTCCAGGACAGTCCAGGCTACAGTGTGAGAATCCTGTGTCAAGAACAAAACAACATGACTTTTTCTATCCATACTTGTTTTCAAAAAAAGAATGGAGATTAAACTGTATGTGCTTATAATCATTTATATCACAGTCTTAATCAACTTGAATTTTATCTGTTTGCCCCACAAAATATTATGACATGCTACTTCTGTGGCTAAGGTTTTTCTTTTTCTTAATGTAGATAATAAAATACACTTTTTCTACCTGACTGACTTCCGAATGCATGACTCTGGGAAATGTCAAATGTCTTTCATTAGCTCCAGTCAAATTAAGTTTGAGGTTTTTTTCCTTTCCCCTAAGCTGCCTGGAACATGTTAAACACAAGGCTGTGACCTTAAACTGTGGAATAATATTTCTAGTGTCTGTGCAGAAGCCTGCCCTCACACACACCTTTAGACTAATTACTGTAGTGTGCTGTTGCCAGTGAGCCGCTGTAATTACACTTGGAGAAAAGCACGCTCTTGTTCTCTGCTAATGAAAATGATAACCTTTCCATTTTCACTCATCACTCACAACAGGCAGACCATGCGACGCTGGATCTCCAGGTACCAATCTCCTTCCTGGCTGTTTATGCACACTTGTGTGTTCTTGCCTGCCAGGCAGTGGAATTAAAGAGCCAGCCACACATATACTAAAGACAGTCAGCAGCGATGACAGCAATCACATTGAGTTCTAACACCACCCTCACTGCACAGAGCCATTCTGTAATGAAAGAGGGATGCAGTACAGGAAGTGCATAAGAAAAGGTGATGCCTCAGAAAACAAGCAGGGAGCCTCAGCCAGTCAGTCACAAAGGTAGCCCACGATTGCCTGGGCTACTCAAGGGCTCATAAGAGATGGTGACACTTATTTTTAAAGGAACTTGTGTCTAATTATGAAACAATGATAAAAATACTTTAAGTGTTTTAAAAAGACATTTTTCCATGTGGAAAAAGGCTGTTTAGCTATGCTTATTAACAGGAAATATTTTATTCAAGAGGGAAACCCTCCTCTGAAGCAGAATGTCTGTGTTTCTAAAGTCATCTATATTTGCATACAGATTAAATGCTATGAGGATCTCACTGGCTCTATTCATCTTTTCACTCAGAAATAACCTAAATATGAAGACAATCAGGTTCTTCCAAAGTCCTTTCTCTCAAAATGCCGCAAGACACAGAAATTAGACTCCAGACAGTCCAGGCTGACTGAAAGCACGGTGCCAGAAGCCCTGGTCCTTTTCCCTGAAGTGGCTCACTTTCTTCTGGCCATGTGACCACCCAGCCACAAAGGCAAATCTTGGTAGTTTCTTCCTAGCTGGAGGCCAAACCTCACCCTTCACTCCAGAACTCTCCTCACCTACTGAAGAGTTAAAAGCAGCTGTGCCTAGCTGCTTGACAGGTGACCATCTGAGACCGCTCTAAAGTAAGCCCTGCATGTAGCCTAAGACTTGAAATTTGAAGACCTTTAGAGGCTTAACTACCTGCTTGGTATTGGAGAAATTTCAGGATATGGCCTACAGTACTTTAGTGGAAGTGTGTGTGTGTATGTGTGTGTGAATGTGTATGAATGTGAGTGTGTGAATGTGTGTATATGTGTGTATGTTTAATCATGGCACTGATGGACAGCATGAGATATACATTGTCAATAAACTAACACAAATCTTTTCCCTTTATCAGATTTGGCACAAGTATGTCAAATCTACTTGTCCCAGCACAGGGTAAGTTCTACCATGCACAGGCAGTATGGAACAGTGCACAGCATTGAAAGCTAACTGACTTGTTTGTCTAAGATATTGACAGTAAGATCTACCCATGGTATCTTGTTAATGTGACTATGTGGCCTCACATGAGACCTGTAAATAGAGTTCCCTACCCCTTTTAAGATTTATTTTTGTTTTGTATTTTTAATAATAATTAAAATAATTAAATAACACTGTACATGCATGTAGGGGTATGTGCATGTCTGTATTGGTGCCCATGGAGGGGCATAGGATAGCACCATGGAGTTGGTGCTACAGGTGCTTGTGTGCCATCTGATATGGCTGCTAGGAAGAGAACCTGGGTCCTCTGGAAGAGCAGGAAGTGCTCTTAACCAGTGAGCCATCTCTCCAAACACCTGTCCCCAAAGCTGAATCTTAAAAATTTAACTCTTGAACCATCTCTACCCTACTAATCTTCTCCATTGGTCCCTTTTGGTCATTATTTGGCAAGTCTGGACCAAATTTCTTTGATAAGTATATCATAAAGGTGTACAAATATATTACATACTTTGAATATATATAATTTTATTTACCAACTATACATCAGAAAAATTAAAAAAGAAACTAAAATGACTCAAGAAATGTGCGTTTTCCACAAAACATTTTTGCCATAAATGTTATAAGTCCATACAATGTCTTACTACCTATTTATGTTTTAATTAGTTAAATTTTTGTGAATGTGCCTGTGTGAATGTGTGCTGTGGTGCATATATGAATTTGTGGGTCTTGTGAAGTATCAAGCTCAGGTCATCAGGTTTGATGGCATATACCGTTACCCACGGGGCATTTTCAAATCCACTGGTGGGTGGATCAGGTATGTGGTTAAAAGCAAAGTAGGAAGATCTCAGCTGCAGGTCTCAGAGACTAACTGAGGACATCCTCAGCCTTTTGATTGGTGAAAACATGGATTTTGTTTCCACATTTCAAAGGATTTTCTTAATGGTCACAAAAATGTTAGCCACATACATACAAAGGAGAGTAATATATGGATAGTAAGGGGATTAAAGATCACCTAAGATAATTAGGTTCTGGACTTATAACATTCCAAACTTTCAACTATCACTGTAATTCTTGTCCATAAATCAGCCTTGAAGGAGTTCTTTCTCTCCAGGAACTTCTGTACATAGAAAAGTAGGCATAGGAAAACCTCATAATACATTTAGAGTTTGGTACAACCTGGGTCTCAAGGGTCCATGGATGGATCTGACTTTATCTACAGCAGATATGGTGTCTACTATATAAGCAAAATGGCCATCAAGTTAAAAAGAAGCAAAAAGATTTTCATCACTTCTGACTTTTTAATCACATACAAGATGTAGCACAACAAATGTTATTTATTACTTATGTAAGTATTATATATTAGCTAGAGGCTCCATGAAACAGTAAGTACACAATGAATGCTCCCAAATGAAGAATGAATTGCTGAAAGATCAATTCAACACACACACACACACACACACACACACACACACACACACACCTCAAACTAATCCAAGACATATGTGAAAATACTTCTGCCTTGCTTTTAGCTAAAGGAATAAACAGATAAATATCCCTTTTTCCAAAAATGGTTATAGTGAATGAAGAGCTAAGAATGAATGAATGAAGGACACTGTCACTAGAACAAAACAGCAACCAAGAGATTGGGAAAAGATCTTCATCAACCCCACATCTGACAGAGGGCTAATATCCAAATCTATAAAGAACTCAAGAGATTAAATACCAGCAAACCAAGTAACCCAATCAAAAAATGGGGAACAGATCTAAACAGAGAATTCACAAAAGAGGAATCTAAAAGGGCTGAGAGACACTTGAAGAAATGCTCAACATCTTTAATCATCAGAGAAATGCAACTCAAGACAACTCTGAGATTCCATCTCACACCTGTCAGAATGGCTAAGATTAAAAGCTCAAAAGAGAGCACATGCTGGCGAGGGTGTGGAGAAAGGGGAACCCTACTCCATTGCTGGTGGGAGTGCAGGCTTGTGCAACCACTATGGAAATCAGTCTGGTGACATCTTAGAAAACTTAGAAAAGCTCTACCTCAAGACCCAGCTATACCACTCCTGGGCATATATCCAAAAGATTCCTCACCACCCACAGGGACATCTCCTCAACTATGTTCATAGCAGCCTTATTTGTAATAACTAGAAACTAGAAACAACTCAGATGTCCTTCAACCAAAGAATGAATTAAAAAAAATTGTGGTACATTTACACAATGGAATACTACTCAGCTATCAGAAACAAGGAAACCATGCAATTTGCAACCAAAGGGATAGAATTAGAAAAGCTCATTATGAGTGAGCTAACTTAGACTCAGAAAGATACACATGACATATATTCACTTATAACTGGATTTTAGCCATTATAGTATAGGACAACCATCCTACAATCAATAGACTCAAAAGAGCAGGAACAGGGACTTGATTACCTGTCAGTAGGACACCCTACTCTAGTGGAACTGCCATGCATGCCTCTTGTGCAAGAGGAAGCTCTTAGACCTCATGTGACTAATGAACTGAGGGGGGCTGATACATGGAGACACCCCACACTGGAGGGATGGGATGGGTGGGAGAGGGGGTAGAGGGTGAGAGGGAGGAGCTGGGAGGAGGTGGAGGGAGGGGGTGGCAATGGAGACATAACGGAGTAATAAATAAACATTAAAAAAAAAAAGAAAAAAAATGTGGTATGGGTTAGGAGTCAAGAGAGTGTTATAGATCTAAGAAGATACTTTTAAAATTGTGTTGCCAGCCGGGTGGTGGTGGCGCACGCCTTTAATCCCAGCACTTGGGAGGCAGAGGCAGGCGGATCTTTGTGAGTTCGAGGCCAGCCTGGTCTACAAAGCGAGTCCAGGACAGCCAGAGATATTCAGAGAAACCCTGTCTTGAAAAAAACCAAATAAATAAATAAATAAATAAATAAAATTGTGTTGCCAGTTAGTATGAATGTTGAGTCAGATATAGAACTTTAAACTCATGGAGATGTTTAGATAGTAGAATGTTAAAGTCAGGTACCAAATACATATGGACTGGTCATTGGGAATGTACATTAAGCCATATAACCCTCATAACTGTGGCCTAATTACCTCTGTTGTACTGTATTGTATTTATTATTATAAGAGAAAGAGCCATTTGTTGGACTGAAAGGGGAAACTGTAGGGGGAAATAAGATATACCTTAAACTTAAAAGAAAAAAAGAAAGGGAAGAGGATGGGGGTTGAGGGTGGGAGGGTGGGACTGGAGGGGGAATAGGGAGGGGACTGCGACTGAGATGTAACTTGAAGAAATAAAAAATAAAGGAAAAAAATGTGGTATGGGGATCCTCCTTCAGGGTCTAGCTGGATAAGTGTAGTTCTCACCTTTCATCAAAGGAAACTCCTCCTTGCAAAAGATGAAAATCATTATGAAAAGCCACGCCAACCATTATGTAGAGTTGTGGAGCCTAGTCCCAAATGATACATCTTTAAAAAAACCTCTGCACCTAATGTTCAGGGATCATGGCAGAAGAGGGCGCAGGAAGATTGTAAAAGACTGAACAGGGAGATTTCTGTGAGACTGTGTTCCCTAAAAATGTCATAAGCCGGGGGGATCCAAGATGGCGGCGGCCTGCGCGGATGTATTTTGATTTTGGGGTTAACAGTCACAAGGCAGCAAGTGATGCAGGACGCTGTACAAAGGGCACGACCCCTTCGAAATCTCACCCAGCTACCCAGGGACCACGGAAGATCCCTGGGCAGGACGCTCCTTCCCACTCTCGGACACGCAAGGAAGCCGCTGGAACAGGGAATCCGGATCACCAATCCCCTAACAGGAGAGACTCCCCGTAAGTTCCAACCCAATACCCAGTGGGCAGATTCAGAACCCACGCAGAGATAATCCCCACCCTGCTGGGCACTCCCAGGTCTCACACATACAATCCAACTATCTGGCGAAAGGTTGCGACCCTTGGAAGTGAGTGCAGCTCCGCTGCAAAGTGCCTTCAGACCACAGATCGCAGTCTGTGACAAAACTGACCAGTTTACAAGCCACGGGACCAGCAAGGCTATTGGAGCAGAACTGCATATTTACCTGCTACAGGAACCAAACCTGGGCAAACTGCGAGATATGTGAAACTGTCCTATATCGGACCTTTATACTAGTACGGGCCCTTCTGGCAGGGAACCAGAGCTTACTTGTACACAGCTCTGCCACCTGGATTAGTTAGGCCTCCACCTGGGAAGCGGGGCTGAATGACCCCGCTTATAGGGGTGGAGTAAGGCAACACTACTCCTACACCAAAGCGCCCCCTTTGGACCCAAGTCCAGAAGACAGTAAACAAAATTTCACATGGCCAGAGGCCCCAGACAAAAAAAAAAAAAAAAAAAAAAAAAAACAGAGCGAAATGTCTCCAACAAAAGAAAGCAACGCTATTCCGTCCAGCCCAAACCACCTCACCACAACTGAAACACATGAAAACGATGACAATTCTACATTATGGAAAGTGATAGAGTCCCTTCAAGAAGAACTTAAAACTATGAAGGAATTCAAAGAAGCCACAATTCTACAAGTCAAAACAACGAATAACATCATTAAAGAGCTCCAAGTCAAGGTGAGCCAGCTTGAAAAGGAAAAGGATAAAGCAATGAAAGATCTCCAGACAAAAACAAGCAAACTGGAGAAGGAAATGTACAAAATGAACACTACCATTCAAGACATGAAAATAGAAATGGAAACAATAAAGAAAACACAGTCAGAGTTAAAAGAGGAAATGGAGAATCAAGAGAAGAGAACAGGAACTACGGATGTGAGTATGAAAAATAGGATGCAAGAGATGGAAGACAGGATCTCAGGCATGGAAGATTCGATGGAAGAAATCAGTACAACATCCAAAGAAAATGAGAAGGCTAAAAAATCTCTCACCCACAACATCCAAGAATTCAAGGACTCAATGAAAAGACGGAACCTAAGAATTATAGGCATAGAGGAAAGAGAAGACTCCCGACTCCATGGTCCAGGAAATATCTTCAACAAAATCATAGAAGAAAACTTCCAAAACCTAAAGAAAGAGATGCCAGTAAAAATCCAAGAGGCTTACAGAACAACAAACAGATTAGATCAGAAAACAAACTCCTCTCGCCACATAATAATAGAAACTACAAATGTAGAGAACAGAGAAAGGATATTAAAAGCTGTAAGAGAAAAAGGACAAATCACATACAATGGCAGACCCAACAGAATCACACCTGACTTCTCCTCAGAAACTTTAAAAGCTAGAAGGGCCTGGACGGATGTCCTACAAGCCCTGAGAGAACATAGGTGCCCAGCCAGAATACTATACCCAGCAAAACTCTCTATCAACATAGAAGGAGCAAACAAGATATTCCATGACAAAATCAAATTCAAATAATATCTCCTCGCAAACCCAGCCCTACAGAAGATCCTAGAAGGAAAATTCCAACCCAGAGAAGATAACTACACCCAAGAAAACAGAGGAAATAGAAACCTCCACAGCAACTAAACAAAAAGAAACATGAGACAGCCAGCTACACCAAAATAATGGGAATTAACAACCCCTGGTCACTAATATGCATCAACATCAATGGCCTCAACTTGCCAATAAAAAGACACAGACTTACAGACTGGATCTGAAACAAGAACCATCATTTTGATGCTTACAAGAAACACATTTTACTAACAAAGATAGACACTATCTCAGAGTAAAGGGCTGGGAAAAGGTTTTCCAAGCAAATGGACCCAGGAAGCAAGCTGGAGTAGCCACCCTAATATCAAACAAAATAGACTTCCAATTGAAGTTAATAAAAAAACACAGAGAAGGGCATTACATACTCATTAAAGGGAATATACACCAAGAGGTCATCTCAATATTGAACATCTATGCCCCAAATACAAAGGCACCTACATTTATAAAAGAAACACTTCTAAAACATAAATCACACATCGATCCAAACACTTTAACAGTGGGAGACTTCAACACCCCACTCACAACCCTGGACAGATCATCAAGACAGAAGCCAAACAGAGAAATAATGAGTCTAACAGAGATCATGAACCAAATGGACCTAACAGATATCTACAGAACGTTTCACCCAAACACAAAAGAATACACCTTCTTCTCAGCACCTCATGGAACCTTCTCCAAAATCGACCATATAGTTGGACACAAAGATAGCCTCAACAGATACAAGAAAATTGAAATAACCCCTTGTATCTTATCAGACCACCATGGAATAAAGCTGGACTTCAATAGCAAATGAATCAACAGAAAGTCTACACTCACATGGAAATTGAACAACTCTTTACTAGAGGACCACTGGGTCAGGGAAGAAATAAAGAAGGAAATCAAAGACTTCGTAAAATCCAATGACAATGAAGACACAACATACCCAAACCTATGGGACACAATGAAAGCTGTGCTACGAGGAAAGTTCATAGCACTAAGTGCCTTCAAAAAGAAAATTGTGACAGCTCATATTAGCGAATTAACAGCTAAACTGGGTGAACTGGAAAAAAAAGAAGCAAACACTCCCAAGAGGAGCAGAAGGCAGGAGATCATCAAATTTAGGGCTGAAATCAACAACTTAGAATCAAAAAGAACTATACAAAGAATCAATGAAACTAAGAGTTGGTTCGTCGAGAAAATCAACAAAATGGACAGACCTTTAGCTAAACTAACTAAAAGACAGAGGGAGAAAACACAAATCAACAAAATCAGAAATGAAAAGGGAGAAATAACAGCAGACATTGAGGAAATCCAGAGAATATTTGGATTCTACTTTAAAAATCTATACTCCAACAAATTTGAAAACTTAAGTGAAATGGACATTGATAGATTCCACCTACCAAAGCTAAATCAAGATGGGGGATAAACAGATTGAACAGCCCTACAACCCCTAAGGAAATAGAAACAGTCATTAAAAATCTCCCAACCAAAAAAAGCCCAGGGCCAGATGGCTTTAGCATGGAATTCTACCGGACCTTCAAAGAGGAGCTAACACCAATACTTTTCAAACTCTTTCACAAAATAGAATCTGAAAGAACATTGCCAAACTCATTCTATGAGGCCACAGTCACCCTGATTCCTAAACCACACAAAGACCCAACAAAGAAAGAGAACTTCAGACCAATCTCCCTCATGAACATAGATGCAAAAATACTTAATAAAATACTAGCAAACCGAATTCAAGAATACATCAAAAGTATCATACACCATGATCAAGTAGGCTTCATTGCAGGAATGCAGGGATGGTTCAACATACGAAAGTCTATCAACGTCATTCACCATATAAACAAGATGAAAAAAAAAACCACATGATAATCTCGCTAGATGCAGAAAAAGCATTTGACAAAATCCAACACCCCTTCATGCTAACAATTCTGGAGAGAACGGGCATACA
The DNA here is from genome assembly GCA_907164525.1 of Lophiomys imhausi. Classification (NCBI taxonomy): domain Eukaryota; kingdom Metazoa; phylum Chordata; class Mammalia; order Rodentia; family Muridae; genus Lophiomys; species Lophiomys imhausi. Next base: position 28,367 of record CAJQZJ010029558.1, on the reverse strand, counting down.
AGGACCGTACCTAGAAATAATGAAGGCAATATACAGCACACCAGTGGCCAAGATCAAAATAAATGGAGAGAAACTGGAAGCATTTCCTCTGAACAAAGGGACAAGAAAAGGATGTCCACTTTCACCATATCTCTTCAATGTAGTACTTGAAGTTCTTGTTAGAGCAATAAGACAACTAAAGGAGATCAAGGGGATAAACATCGGAAACGAAGAAGTCAAATTATCCCTATTTGCAGATGATATGATAGTATACATAAGCGACCCCACCATTCCACCAGAGAACTCTTACAGCTGATAAACACCTTCAGCAAAGTGGCTGGACACAAAAGTAATTCAAAAAAATCAGAAGCCCTTCTTTATACAACAAACAAATGGGCTGAGAAAGATATAAGGGAAACAACCCCCTTCACAATAGCCACAAACAATATAAAATACCTGGGGATAACTCTAACCAAGAAAGTAAAGGACTTGTACAACAAGAACTTCAAGCCCTTGAAGAAAGAAATGGAAGAGGCCTTTAGAAGATGGAAAGATCTCCCATGCTCATGGATAGGTAGGACCAACATAATAAAAATGGCCATCTACCAAAAGCAATATATAGATTCAATGCAAGTCCTATCAAAATACCAACACAATTTTTTATAGACTTGGAAAGAGCTATTCTCAATTTCATATGGAACAACAAAAAGCCCAGAATAGCTAAATCAATCCTGTACAATAAAAAAACATCTAGAGGTATCACCATCCCAGATTTCAAGCTGTACTACAGAGCAATAGTTGTAAAAACAGCATGGTATTGGTATAGAAACAGACCAGTAGATCGAATCGAATTGAAGATCCAGAAATAGACCCACACACTTATGGCCACCTCATTTTTGACAAAGAAGCCAAAACGGCACATTGGAAGGACAGCATCTTCAACAAATGGTGCTGGTCCAACTGGATGTCCACTTGTAAAAGAATGAAATTAAGCCGGGCGTGGTGGCACACGCCTTTAATCCCAGCACTTGGGAGGCAGAGGCAGGCGGATCTTTGTGAGTTCGAGGCCAGCCTGGTCTACAAAGTGAGTCCAGGACAGCCAGAGATATTCAGAGAAACCCTGTCTCGAAAAACCAAAAAAAAAAAAAAAAAAAAGAATGAAATTAGACCCATACTTATCACCTTGTACAAAACTTAAGTCCAAGTGGATCAAAGACCTTAACATAAGGCCGGTCACACTAAATCTACTAGAAGAAAAAGTGGGAGAAACCCTCGAACTAATTGGCACAGGTGACAACTTCTTGAACAGAACACCAACAGCTCAGGACTTGAGATCAACAATCAGTAAGTGGGACCTCATGAAACTGAAAAGCTTCTGTAAGGCAAAAGACACTGTCATTCGAACAAAACGGCAGCCTACAGATTGGGAGAAAATGTTCACCAACCCCACATCTGACAGAGGGCTAATATTCAAAATCTACAAAGAACTCAAGAAATTAAATACCAAGAAACAAAATAATCCAATCAAAAAATGGGGGACAGAGCTAAATAGAGAATTCACAAAGGAGGAATCCCTAATGGCTGAGAGACACTTGAAGAAATGCTCAACATCCTTAATCATCAGAGAAATGCAACTCAAGACGACTCTGAGATTCCATCTCACACCTGTCAGAATGGCTAAGATCAAAAACTCAAATGACAGCACATGCTGGCGAGGGTGTGGAGAAAGGGGTACCATACTCCATTGCTGGTGGGAATGCAGGCTTGTGCAACCACTATGGAGGTCAGTCTGGTGATATCTTAGAAAACTTGGAATAGCTTTGCCTCAGAACCCAGCCATACCACTTCTGGGTATACACCCAAATACCTCTTCATGGAATCATAAGTAAGTTTCCTCATCTATGTTTATAGCAGCCTTATTTGTAATAGCTAGAAACTGGAAAAAACCCAGATGTCCCTCAACCAAAGAATGGGTTAAAAAACTATGGTACATCTACACAATGGAATACAATTCAGCTATTAGGAACAATGAAATTATGCAATTTGCAGCCAAATGGATGGAACTAGAAAAGCTCATCCTGAGTGAGCTAACACAGACTCAGAAGGACGCATATGGCATCTATTCACTTATAGTAGGATTTTAGCTATATAGTAGAAGGTATCGATACTACAACTAACACACCAAAGGGAACTTGGACATAGACTTTTTATTTTTAATTTTAATTTTTCATTTATTTTTTATAGTTTTTTTTCTATTTTTTAGTCTTTTTTATCTATTGTCTGCTTATTGGTTTGCTTGTTTAGTAGTTCTCTCTCCTGGGCAACGAGACACTTTTCACTGATGGTACTGCTTCGTAGATCCCCAATGAATGAAGAGGCTCTTGGCCCTCATACGACCTCTCAACTGACATGAGGGACTGTTATATAAGGACACCCCACCCCAGAGAAATGGGATGGAAGGGTTAGGAGGTAAAGAAAAAAAATGAAATGTGATGTTTCGGCCTTTTACTACTAATTGTCATAAACTGTTTAGGATAATTAAGAAATGCAAACTAATGGTTATGCAAGCCGGTCATTCTGTTAGGTACTATGACAGCCTATTATAGTTATTTTCTAAGCTAATCAGAAATAAACCTGCTACGAGACAAGCAACATCTGCTTACCCTAATATAAGAGATAGATAGTGCCTCTTCAAAAACCTCAAGAGATCTGTAGAATATGGCATTCAAAGATGTTTATGTAAGTTTAGATTTTTTTATATCAAGACATATCAACTCCTGACAGCACCCCCTATTCTCCTCCAAGTAGAAGATGAGCATCGAAGAATCTCCAGTGGGAGATGACTGAATTAGTCGCAAGCCTATCTCTTGGTAGGAAAAGCCCCTTGCTCTAACTGTAGACAGAATGCTGTCCAAAAAGGACAAAACCTGGAAGCAGGTAAGTCGACAGCCTAGCTCTGCCAAGACAGGGTAGGCAAGTCCTTCATAACCCCTGCTCTACAATCAATGTCTGTCAGAGAAATGGGGCCAAATGACTGAAGATCGATGCTGTAATGTATGGAGAGAAAATGGGAACTGTCCAGGCAGCCACTGGTATGTCATTTCTTAGTTTGGGAAGCTGCAGGCCCTGTACTTCCTATAAAATCAGATATATTTATCCCTCTCAGGTCTCTGAGGTGGTTGAAGAACAGATAGCTAGAGTCTCATAATTAAATTTTGAGTTGTTTAGGAGTCAAGAGAGTGTTATAGATCTAAGAAGATACTTTTAAAATTGTGTTGCAAGTTAGTATGAATGTTGAGTCAGATATAGAACTTTAAACTCATGGAGATGGTTAGAAAGTAGAATGTTAAAGTCAGGTACCAAATACATATGGAATGGACATTGGGAATGTACGCTAAGCCATATAACCCTCATAACTGTGGCCTAATTACCTCTGTTGTTTTGTATTGTATTTATTATTATAAGAGAAAGAGTCATTTGTTGGAATGAAAGGCGAAACTGTAGGGAGAAATAAGATATACCTTAAACTTAAAAAAGAAAAGGGGGTTGAGGGTGGGAGGGTGGGACTGGAGGGTGAATAGGGAGGGGACTGCGATTGAGATGTAACTTGAAGAAATAAAAAATAAAGGAAAAAAACATGTCATAAGCCACATCCATGAAGCCTCACCAACATGACTACCCAAACATGGACTGAATAAGGAGAGATGGATTATCTAATACTGAATGATCAGCCCTGAAAATATATGCACACAAGTTCAGGCAGGTTATGTTAATGATTTTAAGAACACACACACACACACCCACACACACACTGAGAGAGAGAGGGAGGGAGAGAGAGAGAGAGAGAGGGAGGGAGAGAGAGAGAGAGAGAGAGAGAGAGAGAGAGAGAGAGAGTCCCTGTGCAGGTTGTATGGTTGCTCTAGAATACCATGCTGCTTTCAGGGAATTTCGCGGTCATACCACTCCCTGTACTATTTAGAAAAGGACCATAATAGTCATTTTTCAAAAGATTTTTTTTTAAACTCACCACAAATACTGTTAATTGTGGCAATCATGTAAATGTAATGCTTCAGTCTTAGAAAAGAAGGCAGGCATATCTGTAAATTGTAAAGGCAAGCTAAATTGTGGGTTTGGACCATTAAATTATTCTTATTTCAATCCCCACCCCACTTCCGAATTACATTTTTGTAATAAAATTAATAAAATAAAAAATAAAATAAAATTTTAGGGTATAATCAAATTGGGACATACACAGAGATTTTAGGGAGGTCTTGGGACTGGACAGACAATCCAAACTTCCACATGTTCTCTATGATTGAAGGACTCGTCACAGAAACGCAATGGCAGAAGGACTTAAAAGGCAGAGAGTGGTCATTTTCAAATAAAAAAAAAAAGAAAGAAAGAAAGAAAGAAAGAAAGAAAGAAAGAAAGAAAGAAAGAAAGAAAGAAAGAAACTGAAGCCAAAAAATGAATGCCTGAAATACATACTGCCTTTGGTAAAATAAATCTTTTATCATCCACCTTTCTACCAAGTAAGTCAGCATACATAGGAGTGATAAATAACAAGCATGGTGTGACACAGTCCACTATCTGCCAACCATTTACCAGTCAGGACTGAGGCTGAGGAAGCTGAAAGGATTAAGCAGAAATCAAAGGCTGCCAAGCTCTAATGGTGACTAATTAGCATAACAAAAGACACAGCCACCATCTTTCAGCAGCCGGCCATACATCTCATTAAAGAAGACTGAATAGCAATTATTCTTTCCAGTGATCCTTCCTTTCTCCTGCTTTTGGGCTTAGCTCTGGGAGACCCTGAGACCTGAGCAGAGAGCTTCTGCTTTCTTGGGCATGCATCTGGGCTTCAGGGGGAAAACCCCACTTGCAGGACCAGACACCTGCACCTCTCAGTCTTCTCTGCTGGGGAAATGGAACTTCTTCAAGCACAAACAAGTCGGGCTACGCATCTGATACAAATATAACACTGAGAAATGTCCATATTGACTTAACAAAACAAAACCCCAAGCTAAATCCCACCCCCCTCAAAATGTCTGTTGAAAGAAACTCCATCTCTGTGTTTCTCTTCACCTATTCTAGCTGTTCCCCTTTAATGCTACTTCCCTGTCTGAGACATAATGAAGCTAAATTGAAATTCTACCAGATTCTACTGCAACCTGTAATTAGCTGGGTGCACATGTGCATGCACACATCATGCAATTTAAATGAGAGAAGCTGGGTTCAGCTGTAGTCTTCCTGCCTCCTTTGGATGGCAGACAAGTGTGAAAATACATGAAATTCAGCACAAGGAGATGGAGATTGTGGACAGGGGATGTTTTTTTTTTTTTTTTTGCACACATTTAAATTAAGAATAAAAGATCCCACCTAAACAAATAAGCAAACAAACCTATTTCTCTAGAGTGATTTTTAAGAAAAACAAAAATCTCAATGACTCCTAATATTAATCTATTCTGAAGTAAGGACTGAGTTGGGAGAGGAGTTAAAAAAAAGGACACAGTCATTTAATCTGAGCATTTTTCAGTTCTGAGTACTACTTTTTGATCAGCAATGCCTTTTTCAAAAGGAAATTTGGTGCAAGGGTTCTTTGATTTTTGTTTTTCTTTCATGATGGCTTCAGCTGCGAAACACAATATTGCACTGTAGACTGACGCCAGATATAGCCAGGTCTGTGGCCGCTATAGGAAAGCTGTTTATCACAGAATCAGACAACCAAACCTATGCTACAGCTCCCAGAACGGCAGAGGGAAAACCAGCCAACTGGCTGGACTGGCTGGGAAAATCCACCAGCTCTATACAGTATGTCTAGGTTTTTCAGACTCCTCTAAGACTACTACTGTATAGCAGGCACTGGGAGACCTTGGGACCACCAAAGCCAGACTGAAAGCTGGCCCAGACATTTTAATGCTATCACGCTTTGTGCAGGACAGTATACAGTTGGAAGAACCTTAGCAGAGCACTTAAGTCCTAAAAGGCCTTTCTTTGTGTGGTAAAGGACTTGAAATTCAAGAGTTGTGTTAGAACACTGGCCTATGGCCTAAAAGTAGCCCCTGATGTATGGTCCTAACAAGTACTGTGGCCATTCATGCTCCCTGCCGGGTACCCTGTGTTCAAGTAAATCAGGTGATATGAAAGTTCCTGCCACACTTATAGAAAGCCAGACCTCTCCCTTTTCCTAGTCATTGATCTGAGACTCCTTGGGTCTGCATATAAAATCTGCTTTCTGAGGAGGCCCACAAGCCTCTACTCATCCTTCCCCTCATAGTGGCTATTCCCACTCTCTCTCACTTTGACCTTTAATGAAGTTCCTCTCCAGGTTCTAAAGGGATGCCTTCTTCTCTTTGAGGTCCTATCTTGTTCAGACCTCCATATGTCATATTGTTTCCATCCAGTGCTCTTTCTTCTACCTGGAGGCTCAGCCCCTGCCCTTGAGATGTTCTAATAAACCTCGTGGAAGGGATAACATGTGCCAGTCTCCTTTGCAGACTGGCCACTGCTGCTGCTGGTGTTCTTCTTATATAACAAGTTAGGCTTTCTTGCCCTTTGATATTGGGGGCACAACAGGCTTTTTTGATTCTCTAATGACTCTTAATCCTGTTTCAGAGATACAAACATATTTATTTACATGTTGATTTAAAAATTTGACTCCAATACACAATAGCATATTATAAGTGGTAGGTTGTTTATTTATTTATTTTTTTAAATTTAGCTTGTTCTTTTTGTAAAGTCCATTCACAACACATTTATATGTTGTGTTGGAATTCTTCACGTGAACCTTGATGGGGAGGGAATGACAGAAGACCTTACAGGGCCAGAAGGGAGAAAGTCTATTATGGACTCTGTCTAGAACCCGGACCTTGACTTCAACTGATAAAGTTGACATTGCCTACATGGCTTGTGCAAGTATTTCTTTTTATTTTTTTAAATTTAAATATCTATTATACTTAGTGTGTGGAAATGTAGTCCCACCTGTTAAAAGGGGAGTATATTTATTTTTTAATTTTATTTATTTATTTCTTCAAGTGACATCTCAATCACAATCCCCTCCCTACTCCCCCCTCCGGTCCCATCCTCCCACCCTCTTCCCCTTCACACACCTCCATCTTCTTCTTCTTCTTCTTCTTCTTCTTCTTCTTCTTCTTCTTCTTCTTCTTCTTCTTCTT
>CAJQZJ010029558.1:0-15927 GCA_907164525.1 Lophiomys imhausi | reverse complement strand
AGAGAGAGAGAGAGAGAGAGAGAGAGAGAGAGAGAGAGAGAGAGAGAGAGAGAGAGAGAGCGAGCTCAAGGCAGAAGAATTGACTCACTATGTAGCCCTGACTGACCTAGAACACACTATATAGACCACACTGAACTTGAACTCAGAGATCCACCTGCCTCTGCCTACCAAGTGCTGGGATTAAAAGCGTGTAGTATCATGGTCAGCCAGTGTCATCTCTTAAAAGACTGGAAGCTGCTAGACAAAGGCAGGTTGTTGGTTTATGACATTTAATGTTAGCCAAAAGGCTGACTGGCCACAGCTGTTGGGACACTGACGTCATGTTGTAACTAGAAAGGTGCCTATTCAGTTTTTAAAGACAAAACAAACTCTGGTTTTAATACTATTAATGTGCACAAAAATAATCTCTCATACATGCTACATTTGCATGTGGAAAAAAAATCTAGGACCAGGAGCTGGAATTAACCTAATTCCCAATACCTATGTGAGAGCTCACAACCATTTTTTAATTCCAGCTCCAGGGGATCTATACCCTCTTCTGGTCTTTAAGTATACACAAACACATATGAACTTTATGTACATAGAGACACATACACATAAATAAATAATAAAACAAATGTTTAAAAGAAATCCCACAGACCAAACCTTACACTTCAAATGGTTTTCTTATTGTGTGCTCTTCAATGAATTGTTAGTACATTTCATCTAAAGATACATGTCAAGAAATACTTCCATTTAATGTTTCATTTAGCACATGACAATAGTAAGTGTTTTACTAATATGATTAACTTGGTGCTCAACACCACGTTAATTTGGAGGCCCAAAGGCACTGAGTCCCACAACTCTGGCTCCACAGCTGGTGGGTGACACTACATTCACCCTCTCACTATACAGTTTGGCTCTAGATCTAAACTACCACACTATGCCACATCCTCAAGTTTAAAGTCAAGTTATGGTTATAAAGGAACAGTGCAAACACATAATTAATCCTGGGAGTCTGATCACTACAGATAGTTGGTGAAAACTTGAAATGATTCTTTTTATTAGTATTAGATGACCTTTCTTAATCAATATGAAATATTCATGTTAAGAGAAAAATACCAAGTGACACCTTGACGGCCACCAAGGGATCAAAGCCACAGCATGGCTAAGATGGTGACTTTTATGCTCATTCACTTATTAGTAATTTAAATCTGCCTGGTCTCAAAAGATGGATAGCTGGTATACAATAAAAACCACACACACCAGGTAGCCTTTGAAAATGAAAATAAAAGAAGACATCTGTGAAGGATAAGCAGAAGCTAACTATACTATTAACCTGGCTGAGACTTCAGCCTAAGCCAGGCCATGCTGCTGAACATAGCTTGTGCCTTAGCTTCTTGCTGCTGAAGAAGAACCTCAGTCATGTTGATGAGCTCCATCCTTTCAACAAGGACATAGAAAGCCAATGAGTGAGAAAAATTGATTTATAATTCTAAATAATTTAGTCAGCTGATGATTCAGTCAGCAGACCTACTTTCTCATCTTTGCCTTGGTAAGCACTCTGTATGAAGAGCTGCCCAAGATACGTCAAAACAGAGCACTGAAATATATTGCTACTTCTAAGTGTTTTCTGGCTGGTAACAGGGCTGCAGCTGTCATCTCAGGGGGCCATCATTAATGGTCAACTGGATCAACACTCTCCTAATGGGATTCTCTATGCTAGTTTACGTCTTTCTGATATGTTTTCCATAATCCATTTAGGAAGATATTTTAAAAAACTCAAGTCTGTTCATGCCATCCTTCTACCTAAAGGCCCACAATGGCTCCCCATGCTCACAGAACGAAGTCCAGCACTTTATGTTGCCACATAGCCCCCTACTTTAGTTTTCATCTGAGTGCGCATGAGGTCAGATAATGAAGATGTTATAATTTATTTAACCACTTTCCTATTAAAAGACACCTGGCTTGCTGCCAGTTTTTAACTATTAGCAACACAACACATGCCCCTTTTGGGTTTGCAGGTGAACATTTATCTAAATGGGAACTATCAGGAGGAAAGATGTTTCAATGTAACATTGTCATATGCTCAGTTATGCTGCTTTCTACAGCAGCCATGTCAATGTACACTTTCCTAGAGAGTTTATGTGCACTTTTTTTTCTACATCCAACAGTATAAGAACCAATTGCAATAATACCACAGTCCCATGCACAACTACAATCTTTGCTGACAATAAAAGGCCAAGTATTTGTTGCAGTTTTCATGCATTTTGACTTTGTCCATTTTTCTGATAAGTTACAAGTAATGAATTCCCAAATTGTTGCTTATCTCTAACTACATCCTGCTATTTATTACATAAAGTCTTTACTATTTTCTACTAAAATTTGCCAAAATCTCCATTGTATTTCTGATTAAGACCATAGCATCTACAGAATCAAGTGGGGGAGTTGATATTATCATATCACACTGTCTTACCCAGGACTAGACTTATATGTTTTATAATTAAACACAGCATTTATGTTTTTCTGATAATTCTCACTTTTTATCATAAAGGCCTTGCACATTTCTTCCTTTCTTCCCCTTACATTTATTTTTGTATGAGTGTGTATATGTGTAGGCACATGTGTGTGATGGTGTGTGTATGTGTATGCGACAGTGTACGCGCTGAGGTCAGCGGAAACTTGGAGGAGTAAATTTTCTCCTCCCACCATGTGGATTTCAGGGGTTGAACTACGGTCATCTGGCTAGTCTGCTTCCTCACTGAGCCACCTTGCCGGCCCCTAATTCCTTCTGACATACTTCTAGAGTATCTGCTTACTTAAAAATGAGATCTTTATCACATTTATTGTTATGGTCCCATCACCCTAAACACAACTGATCTTCTCCACTTCTTTTATTTAAATTAACCTTTCAGTTATTTTTACTCTAAAGGGATCTTCTATCTGGATCATACTCATTTGTTTTACAATTAATTCTCTTGGACTTCCTGTAACTGTTTGTATTCCTGTTTCCTGTCTGTATAGTATATTAGATTAAAAGTTTGATAAGATGAAAACTATTCTCATGACTTCCCTGCCACTTTCTCACTACCTAGCACAGAGCTTACTGCATACTGAGCCAATAAACAATGAGTTTTAAATATTTATGTGTGGGGTGGATATGTATGTGTGTACACACATGCATGTATGAACCATGAAGTGTTTGTGTATAGGCTGGAGGGCAATTTGCAGGAGTCAGTTCTCTCCTTTCCCCATGTGGGATCCAAGGATTAAACTCAGGTCAGTAGGCTTTTCTCCCATCTTGCGAGCCCAACAATAATTTTTGAAGGGAAGAGACTTAAAATATTGATTCTGGAATTTCCCTTTAAATTTTGTAAAGAAGAGAATGTAAAGAATAATAAAAAAGGCCCCAAGTAATGACACAAATGAAGTAACTAAAGACAGATGTGGCTCTTCCTTGTACTTTTAGGAGGAGGAGACAGACTGCTTGCTGTTTCAGGATTGGTGGACTCGGGAGTGAGTTCTGTCTCTTCCCAAACCAGAAAGCATTTTAAAATCTGTAACAGTCACATGGAAGCAAACAACCCCACCAAGCCCAACCCTAACAAGTATACTTTGGCATTTTTGTTCATCCTGACTCTGTACTCCAGCAGGTAGATTCTTCGGTAGTGCATCTTCTTGCTGCTACACGTACATACACAAACACATATAAACACCCCTACAACACACACAGACACACACACACACACACACGTCTATCAGACTAGCACAGTCATCAGTAGGTTTGCTGACATTCTAATAGGACAAAAGTTCATGATTTATGCTTACCAGTGAGAGAAACAAAGTAGTAGTGAAGAAAGCTTTGACCAGACTTGAAGTGTTGCAAGTTTTTGGGAGGTCTGTCCATTCATAGCAATTATTTTCACGAGAACTTTGCAAAATAGTCTAATTATATTCTCTCTTTAATGCCCAACTTGTAGACCATCTTACTTGCTTCTGCTATATTGCTTTCATCTAGATTAATGCACCCTGAGCAAGTCTAGTTTCTCTAAATAAGCAGCCTCTTCCTTGGTTCGCATGTGAGTTTCCCCACGAACCTTCTCTAGCATACTCTGTCTTGTAGCCCAGCACGTACATCCAAATCAAGTTAGTTCAGTTAGTTCTCATCTTGGGCATAAAAGATCATACTTAATATCTGTTTTAGTAACAAAGGATATTTAGTATTTCTAATATCCAAGGAAAAGGAAAGGGGGACTGCAGAAAGAAAAGCAAGGATGGAGGAGGGAGGGAGGGAGAGATAATATATTAATATTGACCTCTGTTGGTTTGAAGATTAATATTTTACCTGAAAGAAAACTGATAAAAGTCTGCTATTTACATGGTCTGTGAGTATTACAGTATGTTAGAAATTGGTTTTACAGTTCTTTGAGACTACACTAATTTTTAAAATATTCCCTTTAGGCCTTAGAAACATTTGGTGTGCTTTTATTTTGAAATTACTCCTAAATTTTCCCAACTGAGGTGTATTGCATGACACTATGGAAGACAATAGCACTGTATCCAAGGAAATAATTACACACAACACTTGTCCTCCTGTTTGGCTATATTAGTTAGGTATTAAAGGCAATTCCACTAATGAACCAAAAGTGATCTCTCTGTACTTTCCATATGTTACCTGTGAACATCTGCCTAAATGAGTCATCGTTCCAGGCTGGCTGAAGGGCCCTTGTGGTGGTTTGAATGGGAATGGTCCCCAGAGGCTCATATATTTGAATGCTCACTTCCCAGTTAGTGGATTCTTTACAAAGGAGAAGAAGGTTTGGTCTCGGAGGAGGTGTGTCACTGGTGTGTGGTGTGGTTGGAGGTTTCAAAATCCCATGCCAGGCCCAGTGTCTCTCTATGTGCCCTCCTTCTTTCCTACCCCCTCCACTGCCTCCTGCCTGTGAATCAGATGTAAGCTTTTAGCTACTTATCCAGTGCCATGCCTGCCTGCCTGCCATTCTTTTCACCCTGATGGTCATGGACTCAGCTTCTGCAACTGTAAACAAGGTCCTCACTAAATGCTTTCATTTTTAAGCTGTCCTGGTCACGATGTCTCTTAACAGCATACAACACTAACTAAGACAGCCTTCATAACTATTCCAGATTCCATCTCAATCTGATCTCAAATTTTTTTTTTGTGAGCAGCAGAGATGAAAGAGTCACAGCGCTGGTCAATCAGACAAAGGTCTTAGCAGGAGGAAGGGACTAGATGCCTGCTGTTAATGAAGATGTTCTCTACTCATAAAGAAGGGCTGGAGTGGTCACATCCGTTTCACTGGGATTACATTGACCTACAAGACTGTTTTCATTTTGTACTTTGTGCTTCCTGTAGGCAACAACCATCTATGGCTACAGGTAGCATGTACCCTAAGAGCACTCCCGCCCCCATCCTGATTGTTTACAGGGCCAGTCTCTGCAAGCCCTGTGCTGGTAACAGCACTCTGATGAGCTCATGACTGCTATGGTTGTGCCACACCTGGAAGATGCCATTCTGCAAGGGCTACACCATTTTGCTCAGCAGGTTAGACAGGAGCTCTGCTTTGCTCCATCTCTCCTCGTGTTTCCCTTTATAGCCTTATAGCTGGCAAGAGATTTTCTTTATAAAGTTTGACTCTAATACTCTGGAAACCTTTAATGGCCCCTTCTCCTGCACAGTGAAGTCCAACGTCATAAGTCCACACATTTTTGATGACTCTGTAATCTTATGTGTGATATCTCCCTTCTGAGAATATAGAAGTACATGTGTGCTCCTTAGCACATAGCACCATTCCCTCTAACATATCAGCTTGATTCCAAATAATAGAGGAAATGAGGAGGAAATACACACCTGTAACCCGAGCCCTCAGTTGGCTGTGGCAGGAGGATTAGGAATGAGGGGCCAGCCACAGCTATATAGCAAGTTAGAGGTCAGCCTGGGCTACACTGAGGCTTTGTCTTACCAACACAAAGAAAATAAGTTAGTAGAGAAAGCAGATGCTCTGCCAAGCACTGTCCTATGGAACTCATATGTGACATGTGTAACTTAACATGTGTGATGCTCACAGCACAAGGACTTTAAGAAGCACCACTTCTATCATCTGCTTCAGGGTGTGTAGCTGTAACCAAAGAAGAGTTAACTTACTTCTCAATGGCCACGAAGTAAGGGAAGGGCCAGGGAAGGAATGCAGGGTCTCCTTCTAGACTGGTTTCCCATCTGGAGAACCACATTGTCAGGGCATGTATTGCTTCCTTTGGAAAAATTCTGGAGCAGACCCTGATTCCAGAGGTCAGGGACTTCCTCTCCTAGGCACACTCACAGCACACGGTGTGCTCCTTTGCAATCAGCCAGCATGGCTTTCCCCACAGCCCCTGATGACAGAGGAGAGCAGTGGCTATGGGCACAGGGCCTCAGCATGTCCTGGTGCTCACGGAATGGGCATGGCTTCGAGCGCAATGAAATGAAAGGCATCGTTCAGAGAACAGCACTGACAGGAGCAATCGGTGACTGCACTGGGGTCTGCGCAGGGCTCTTCAATGAGTCTGTTAATATTTCCCCCAACACAAAGCAAAGCAAAGCAAAGGAGATGGGTGATTATAAAGAGTATCTAAAGCCCAAAGTGTCAAATGGAGTCATTCATATTTGTGAAAGCTCAGTATAACTGCTCTCAGTAACAAAAGGCTGCATTCTTATTAGTTATCAATTATTTCTTATTTCTTTACAGTCTCACCTTAGAACTTGCCACAATGTTCTTTTTATTGTTTCTTTCCTTTTTCGGTTTTGGCCAGTACATGCTCACTGTATGTGGCACATTTGCATGGAGATGCATTACATAGTTTGAGTGTATTTTCCCTTCTCACACTTCCCATTCCCATTTGTCCCCTTTATTTTACTTCTACTTTCATGTCATATACACATACACAACTGCATATGCATTTTCATAACATATAACAACTGCAAATGACAGGCAACCCACATGTGCAAGATTGACTTAATTCTCCTACTGATTATCTCCAGTTGTTTACGTTCCCAGGCAAGTAATATACCTTGTTCTTTATAGCTGAGAAAAATCTCAGTGGTTTTGTTTTTTTTGTAATAGTACAACACAAAAACTCCCATGTCACACTCAGGAACGCTAGACAGTAAAGATGCTGGTGACTTCAGGAGTTAGGTATGACTGTGTAGAAATCCTTAGATAGCACAAACATGGAAGTAAAGGGCTAAGGAAGTGGGTGTGAGGTCAGCCTTGCTGCTGCCAAAGGCTCAGTCACTTTGCAACAGGGCTTTAGCCAGGAATGAATTCTGTTCCTGTAGACACCTAAGGAAGGAGGAAAAAAAAGGGGAGGGAAGGTTCTTGCTTTCACATCTCGCACTCACAACTTACCGGCCTATGCATTTCTGTTTAAAAGGCAATTTTCTGGGTTGGGAAGATGACTGTCTTGTAAGCACAAAGACCTGATTCAACCCCTAGAATCCATATAAAAAGCCAGGTGTGGCGATCAGTGTCTGTAATCCCAGCACTGGAGAGGCAAAGCCAGGTGGCTCCCTCAACTCACATGGCAGCCAGTTTAGCCTACATAGGAGCCCCCAGCAAAGACAGACTCCATCTCAATAAAAAGTGGATAATACCTGAAGAATGACATCTGAGGCTCAATTGGGCCTCTACAAGCACACAAGTGCACACACATCTGCTCGCATGTGCACTTGTATGTTCACGAACACAAAATTAAAAACAAACAAACTAAACTGTGTTTTGAACCACGAAGAGGAGAAACACTGATCTTTGCTATGGTGGTCTAGGGTTGTGGAGGTAGTAGGTGAAGTTGGAAAAGTCACGGTTCAAGGACTAGTAGCAGTGATTCACTTTACAAGGTTGAGACAGATGTTTCCCCCAGGGAAAAGCCCAGGAAGAGAGAGGGCACTCAACCTCACCTTCATTGAGGGTGAGTTCTGGTCACCCTTTTACAATGCCAAACTTCTGGGTTTACATGATAAAGTCACTGATGGCTTTACCATCCCAAGAAGTTTCAGGCATAAATATTATCAAGCCAACTTAGGATAGGGAGTGGTGGGAGTCACTGATACAGAGGAAACCAGTAACCATAGGAGGCTTCTGTGTGGTAAGCTGAGGCCCTGGCTTGCTACAGATCAGAATGGTTGCTTAAGGTGTTGAGGGTGGCACTGGATATGCTAAATTGTGTTCTGACTCAATCTAAGCTTCCTAATCTTTTGGATTCCAAACATGGCTAAAACTAAAGAAAAAATGTTCCAAACTTTGGTTCTTCTGTAAGAGTTCTACTTTTTATTTCATGAACATGGACAATTAAAAATATTTAGTAGCTAGTACCACAATCATGCCATATAACAGAGATTCTGATGAACAATGTATGTATGTATGTATGTATGTATGTATGTATGTATGTACGTACGTACGTATGTATCCATCCATCCATCCATCCTACAGGGTCTCATGTAGCCACAGCTGGCTTTAAAACTGTGAACAGTGAAAGAAGGTGGTCTGGAATTTCTTGTCTCTACCTACCAAGTACTAGTATTACAAGCCTGTGCTATCATGCCTTGCTAGAAAAGCCTATTAAAGTGTCAATTTAAACTGACTATATTGTAGTATGTGTGTGTGTCTGTGTGTGTGCACGTGCACTTGTGTTTTAAATTATGCCTGCAGACTGGTAAAAACATCCTTCGGGACAAACATTCAATAGAGCAGTAATTAGGAACAAGGAAATAAATCATTTCAGGGGCATAATTAAGCCACAGTTAGAAGAACAATACTAGGAGTAGGGAATCCAGTTAATAATGAGGATAACAGTATCATTTTAAGGACACAAAGCATATGAGAACTCAACTCCACACACATTTTCCTGATATTTTTACTTAACAAGTATATGTAGTCTTCAGGAGTCTCACAGAATTAGGAGTTCTCAGTAGTTAGCAAGAGAATTTTGAGGAACAGTGGAAGTCACTAGGGAGGGAAAGAAAAGAAATGGGAAAAGGAAGTGAAGGTGACTTGAAATCAAGACCCTCTAGGCCAGGGGTTCTCAACCTTCCTCACTGCAACCTTTTGATACAGTTCCTTACGTTGTGGTGACCCACAATCATAAAACTATTTTGTTGCTACTTTATAACTGTAATTTTGCTGCTGTGATGAATCATAATATAAATATCTGATGTGTGACTCCCAAAGGGGTTGCACCTCACAGGTTGAGAACAGTTGATCTAGGTTATCCTCTCTCCAAACCACAGTGGCAAAAACCGGCATTTGAGGGGTCTGATGTTGAGATTGAGAGATTGAGCTGATGTCCGAAGTAAGCAGTGATGGAAATGAAGCCTCTGCACTCCTGAGAGCCTTGCAGAGCCATGTGTAGTACAGGTGGCTGAGGAGGAAGGGCCTAGGAGCTACCTCATCTACGGCATGTCTATCTATCCCAGTCACTGTTTGAAAAGGCAGGATTGAGTTGGCCATTTGCAAGAGGCAGAGAGAGGGCACTTGCCAGCCTCAGACATGGGTGTGAAGTAAAGGTCAGAATGTGTGTTGGGAAATAGACATTCTATTGTCATCCTGTCCCAGTGGTCTTGCTGGCTGTGTGTGCGACATCAATTCCAAGACAGACTGTAATGGAAGGGAGTAGATGTGGTTCATATATTAGAAACAGATCATTGAGAGTAAGCAAGAGTCAAGGACATAAGGACAGGGATGCTGAGCCTGACCACACCAGGTGGTTTCTGTTGCCTCTATTAGGGAAATGTTCATTTTCATGACTCCTAGCAGACTACAATCTTATGAGAAATAAGGAATCAACAAGAAGATGCTAGCCATATTGCTGTGGTCTCTATATGTCCCCAGTAAAGTATGTTTTAGAAGTTTATCCACAGTGAGGGAAGGTGGGAGTTGTTTTGGTCATGAAGCATTGGTGTCTATTACAGAAGGTTAGAGCTGTGAATCTGTCCCCTTGCATTCTTGCCCTTTTGCCTTCTACCATGAGATGACATAATACGAAAAACACTCATTAAGAAAGAACCTTCTAGCCGGGCGGTGGTGGCGCACGCCTTTAATCCCAGCACTTGGGAGGCAGAGGCAGGCGGATCTTTGTGAGTTCGAGGCCAGCCTGGTCTACAAAGTGAGTCCAGGACAGCCAGAGATATTCAGAGAAACCCTGTCTCAAAAAACAAACAAAAAAAACCAAACAAACAAAAAAAGAAAGAACCTTCTGACCCCGGGCTTTCCACCCTCCAACACTGCAAGAAATAAACCCTACTTCTTTATGAATTAACCAATTTAGGGTGTTTTGGTAATAGCACAGAATAGACTAATATATATCCAATCTGTTTCCTGGCAGCCACACAACTGTGATGTACCTGGATGTTCTCCAGATTTGGGGAGAAAACAATATGTCTAGGTTCACAATTTGTGTGTGTCTGTGGAGGCCAGAGGTCAAGTGTCTTCTATTATATTCTACTTTTCCAGTATTAATTTAAATGTATGTGTGGCATGTGTATGAGTATTTGCCTGTGTGTTTAGGTGTGTGTATACACATATACAGGTACAAATGCACATGGAGGATAGAAGTTAGTTATCTTCCTCTATTATTCTTCCTTACACAAGAGGCAGGCTCTTGCATGAAACCTGGAGCTTGCTGATTGGCTGGTCTCGCTAGCCAGTTTGTCTTGGGGACAACCATCTCCACCTCCCAAGTGCTAGGATTACAGGTGGTCTGCTATGTCCGCTAGCTTTTATGTAGGTGCTAGAGTTCCAAGCTCAGTTCCTTATGCTTATGCCACAAATACTTTTCCCTTTGAACCATACCTCAGCTCTTGACCTTAACTTCTGAGACTGAGCTCACTGACTGGCTAGACTAGTTAGCTAGCAACTCTTAGACAACCTCCTGGCTCAGCATCCTAGCACAGGAATAAAGGCGACACCTGTAAAAATGACTGGCATTTTATGTGGGCAAGTGCCCTGCTGATGGAGCTACCTCTCCAGTCCAAGGATTTAAAAAAGAAAGAAAAATTCAAAGAATTTAGTGGCATCAGTAATTTTGTCACTAAACAAATGCAATAAAAAGGTCCAAACAATAGAAGATGTCTTCACCAATGTCTTGGAAAACATTTGGCAAACAAACAAAAAAGCTAAAACTCTGACAGTCCAGTGTGAGCAGAAGACAGCTGCTCATCACACAACCCATTCTAGAGTCTCTAAGAGGCCTGGACTGGCCCCAGTGTACTTCTTGTGATAGCAGTTAGACTGAATCTTAGTAAGACTCAAACTGCCTTCGTGAATTAGAGTACCTCACATTTCTACAGTTTGAAAGAATCTCTTCCTTTCGAATTAAGGCGCAGCTCACTCTTGAGCCTCTACTTCCTGGGGTGACCACTATCTCGGGGAACCCCCAACCCCTACCCCACCCCCGGGCCTCCTGCTGGCAGCAATTGACAACCCGCATTCAGCTCCAGGTTAATGAAAACGGTCCTTCAGATTTTCCATCTGGATCTGCTTTTCCTTTGCACAGAGAATGAACTTCTTTCCAAATGTGTCTCTTGGAAACGACAACTATTATGAGCCCTCTGAGATTTAAAATCTGAAACCCAAATTATCAAGTCTTAATATAAGCCTAATAAATTCCTTTATGTGTTATGTCTGCTTCATTACTCTGAGGCTATCAAGGAAGCTGTGCAGTTTGTTAGCTTTAAGAAGAGTGGGTTTTGAGGATTTTTTTCCTAAATTAAAATTTTATGGTCATATTTAAAACACATATATTAAAGCATTATAAGTCTGAAGTGTGGGTCACTTCTATAAACATATTGTGGGATTAAGTTCTTTTTTTTTGAATGCTATATAATCATTTAATGCACATGTAAAAGATATATAATACAATAATGCCTGCAGTACTAATGGGTGACTGCTGCAGGCTCACCGAGGAGGGGTGAGTATTGAGGGCAGCAAAGGAAAATACATTTTCCCCTTAAACATTGCTACATGCTTGATTACTTTAAGATGTTGATTTTTTTTAAATACTTTATTTTTTTTCTTCAAGTTACATCTCCGTTACAAACCCCTCCCTATCCCGCCCTTCCACCCTCTTCCCCCCAGAAGTTTCCCCTTTCAGTCCAACAGATGGTTCCTTCTCTTATAACAGTAAGTATTATACAAAACAACAGATATAAATATGCCACATTTATGAGAGTTAAATGGCCCAGTATACCTTCCCAATGTCCAGTTTATACATATTTGGCCCCTGACTTTAACATTCTACTATCTAACCATCTCCATGAGTTTAAAGGTCTATATCTGACTCAACATTCATACTAACTTGCAACACACTTTTAAGAGTATCTTCTTAGATCTATAACACCCTCTTGATTCCTAAACAATTCAAAATTTAACTATGAGACTCTAGCTGTCTATTCTTCAACCACCTCAGAGACCTGAGAGGGATAAATATATCTGCTTATATAGGAAGTGCAGGGCCTGCAGCTTCCAAAACTAAGAAAGGACATACCAATGACTGCCTGGACAGTTCCCATTTTCTCTCCATACATTCCTGCATCAGTCTTCAGCCTTTGGGTCCTGTTTCTCTGACAGACATTTGTTGTAGAGCAGGGATTATGAAGGACTTACCTACCCTGTCTTGGCAGAGTTAGGCTGTCGACTTCCCTGCTACCAAGTTTTGTCCTTTTTGGACAGCAGTCTATCTGCAGTTGGTGCAAGGGGTTTTTTCATGCCAAGAGAAAGGCTTGCCACTAATTCAACCATCTTACAGTGGAGGTTCTTCAATGCTTATCTTCTACTTGGAGTAGAATAGGGGGTGCTGTCAGGCGCTGATATGTCTCGATATAAAAAAAAAAGAAAATCTTAATTTAAGATAACATCTTTGAATGCCATATTCTGCAGATCTCTTGGGGTTTTTGAAGATGCCCTATCCATCTCTTGTATTTAGATAAGCAAATGTTGCTTGTCTCTTAGCAACTTGATTACTGGGTAGTTTAGAGAATATCTGTGATAGACTGTCATAGTAGCTAACAAAGTGACATGTTTGCATGACTAGGAGTTTGTTTTACTTAACTATCCTAGACCGTTTTAGACGGTTGGTATCAAGAGGCCAGAGCTTCACATTTTATTTTTAATATCTCTAGGTATGATACCATTAGGAAGCGTTACTTTTAATTTTGTATCAATATACAAAGATTTAAGTTCTTTTAAGAGACAAAACGTGATTTTTTTTTTTTCTCAGAGGTGATACATTCTTCGGTTGAAATGGCAGATACATCGCATCTGTGAGAACTACAGGTTCAACGCTGGCTACAGAGCAAAGGGGATTTTGTAATGGGGAAGCAATTGTTGAGAAATAGTCATGTTTCTCTGCTGCTGCTTAAAAACAGGGGGCATGCAATATTACTTTCACTGAGACAATGTTAATCTCATGCAGTGTTTTCAAAGGGAATGACAATGAAGCCTTGTGAGGGACAGAGGGGAGGGAGACAGGTTGTCAGTCATGGTTTGACCAGGAGGAGCAGTGATGTGGCTGCTGCAGGAGATCACCTTCCTCGATCCCAACACCCTCCGCTCACTGCCACAATAGAAGAGGTTTTGCTTTTTAGTAACTTTTAGGGTTCTTTAATTTACATTTTTTAATGGTTCAGAGTCCCCTTCTCTTTCTTCCTCCCTCTCTCCCTCCTTTCTTCCCCTCTTGCTTCCTTCTTTTCTTCTTGCACTAAAGGGTCAACCTGAGGCCTCCTGCATGCTAAACAAGCAGGAAGTCCAGCACTGAGTTCCATGTCCAGTCCTCAGCCTACTGTCTGATGGGATTGGCCACTGTGAGGCAAACTATATGTGCTCAAAAATTAGACAGAAAACATCATTTCCCTCCTCTTCAAGTGCAGGAGTTACAAGGAAAACAAAGAAGCTGGCCACCAGGAGCCCCAGCAAGCCTAAGAGGGTACTGCCACTGAAACTGAAGATTTTCACACCGCGTTCTAAAAGGCGCTGACAAACTACTTGTAGGACTTTTAAAAACAGCAAAACTAAAGGTAACCAATCCAAGATTTCAAGAGCAGACCGTACGCATTCGGGGCAATGTGGACTGGCACATACACCTTCTGGAGACACAAGCCATAAAACCCAGCAGGCTGCACTGTCAAGATCTTTGTCCAGAGTTACAAGTCCAAATCTTTTCTCTCTCTCTCGCTCTTGGAAAAGGTCCACTCTGT
This sequence comes from Lophiomys imhausi, assembly GCA_907164525.1. NCBI lineage: Eukaryota > Metazoa > Chordata > Mammalia > Rodentia > Muridae > Lophiomys > Lophiomys imhausi. Next base: position 1,706 of record CAJQZJ010029558.1, on the reverse strand, counting down.
ACCCTGAACTGGCCTGGAACTCACTATGTGGCCCAGACAGTCCTACATCAGCCTCCTGAATGTTGGGGTTAAAGATGTGAGCCAGCATGTCTGGTTTCTTCTTGCCTTTCAGAAAAATACATCTTAAACTTGATCTCTGATGGAAGTAGGGGAAGGTGTGACTTTCAAACCTGGTCTGCAGTAGGAGTTCATCACATTTTGAAAGGCAGGTCTCAAAGATAGACCATGGACAGGACATAAGATCTCAGCAAATTAGTAATCAAGTCAAGTAGGTATCCCAACTCAAGTGGCTGACTGTGTGAACCAGGGAAACTGAGGACATGATTTGACAAAACATCATACAGATACAGTTTGCTTCATTTAATCTTCTGTTTTCACAGAAACAAAACAACTTTCATATATAACCAACTCAATCATCCCACAACTTTTCACTGTGCAGCTAATGTATGTTAGACATGGTCTCTGTCCTTCTGTCCTCTGTGATGAGGGAGATGGACAGCTACCATTTCAGGGCTTAACTATTAAGCAGTGTTATGAATTTGATCTTAAATATTCCCAAGTTTCATGTTGAAAGACAGCCAATGGCATTATTGAAAGATAATGTGAACTTTAGTAGGTGAGGCCTAGTTGAAGGAGGTAGGTCCTTGGCTCACCCTAGAAGGGGATATTGGGAACTGTGGCCTTCCAATTCATGGCAACCATGAGGTGAGCAGTTCTCCCTCATGATACTCTTCTGTCATGAGTGACTGCCTTACCACAGATCTGAAAGTAACCAGGGCAAATCACCATACTGAAAGCTCTTAAATTGAGCAAAAATAACCTCCCTTTCTTTTAAGTTGTGTTTGCCAGTATTTCCTGACAGCGAGGGGTGGGAAGTAGAAGAATACAAACAGCAGCTTCTGTGTACTGAGCACTGTAATCAGGAAGACTTCATTATGTGGTGATCTGACCTAGGCAGGAAGGGCAGGGAAAGGTTCTCTGAGGAAGCCTCAGAGATAAAGTCTAATGGTATCTAGAAGTCACCAGGAAGGAAGAGTCTTTCAGGCAGAGGCTGGCCTTCAACAACCCATGGGGATGAAAGTACTTTCTCAGAGGTAAGAAGTTCCCGCCTGGGGAACAGCTACCCACTGACCATTCTGAGAACTGATGTCTTAGGCATTAGAACTTTGGGCATGCCAAGAGAACGGCTTACCACCAATTCAATCATCTCCCACTGGAGATTCTTCGATGCTCATCTTCTACTTGGAGTAGAATAGGGGGAGCTGTCAGGAGCTGACATGTCTCGATATCAAAAAATCATAAGTTAAGAAAACATCTTTGAATGCCATATTCTGCAGATCTCTTGAGGTTTTTGAAGATGCCCTATCCCTTGCTTCAACTTCTTGTAGACAGACTTCTGTCCAAAAAGGACAAAACTTGGAAGCAGATAAGTCGACAGCCTAGCTCTGCCAAGACAGGGTAGGTAAGTCCTTCATAATTCCTGCTCTACAACCAATGTCTGTCAGAGAAATGGGGCCAAATGGCTGAAGATTGATGCTGTAATGTATGGAGAGAAAATGGGAACTGTCCAGGCAGACACTGGTATGTCATTTTTTAGTTTTGGAAGCTGCAGGCCCTGCACTTCCTATATAATCAGATATATTTATCCCTCTCAGGTCTCTGAGGTGGTTGAAGAATAGATAGCTAGAGTCTCATAGTTAAATTTT
>CAJQZJ010029549.1:0-17838 GCA_907164525.1 Lophiomys imhausi | reverse complement strand
CTCTTATAATAATAAATACAATACAAAACAACAGAGGTAATTAGGCCAAAATTATGAGAGTTATATGGCTTGGCATATAATCCCAATGTCCAGTCTATATGTATTTGGCACCTGACTTCAACATTCTACTGTCGACCTATCTCCATGAGTTTAAAGTTCTATATCTAACTCAACTTTCATCACAATTTAAAAAGCATCTTCTTAGAACACCCTCTTGATTCCCAAACAACTCAAAATTTAACTATGAGACTCTAGCTATCTATTCTTCAACCACCTCAGAGACCCGAGAGGGACAAATATATCTGATTATATAGGAAGTGCAAGGCTGCAGCTTCCCAATCTAAGAAATGACATACCAGTGGCTGCCTGGACAGCTCCCATTTTCTCTCCATACATTACAGCATCAATCTTCAGTCATTTGGCCCCATTTCTCTGACAGACATTGATTGTAGAGCAGGGGTTATGAAGGACTCTCCTACCCTGTCTTGGCAGAGCTAGGCTGTCGACTTACCTGCTTCCAGGTTTTGTCCTTTTTGGACAGCAGTCTGTCTACAGTTGAAGCAAGGGGTTTTTCCTACCCTGTCTTGGCAGAGTTAGGCTGTCGATTTCCCTGCTACCAATTTTGTCCTTTTTGGACAGCAGTCTGTCTGCAGTTGGTGCAAGGGGTTTTTTCATGCCAAGAGAAAGTCTTGCCACCAATTCAACCATCTTACAGTGGAGGTTCTTCGATGCTTATCCTCTACTTGGAGTAGAATAGGGTTGCCGTCAGGCGCTGATATGTCTTGATATAAAAAAATCTTGATTTAAGATAACATCTTTGAATGCCATATTCTGCAGATCTCAAGGGGTTTTTGAAGATGCCCTATCCATCTCTTGTATTTAGATAAGCAAATGTTGCTTGTCTCTTAGCAACTTGATTACTGGGTAGTTTAGAGAATATCTGTGATAGACTGTCATAGTAGCCAACAAAGAGACATGTTTGCATGACTAGGAGTTTGTTTTAACTATCCTAGACCGTTTTAGACGGTTGGTATCAAGAGGTCAGAGCTTCACATTTTATTTTTAAGTATCTCTAGGTATGATACCATTGGGAAGCATTACCTTTAAATTTGTATCAATATACAAAGATCTATTCAATTGTGGTTAAATATACTCTAATTATGTATCAATATACCAAGATCAATGCCTATGTAGCCCAATATAATCTTAATATTACGTCCATATGCAAGGGTCAATACCATTGTGGCCAACTATAATCTTAATTTTGTATCAATATACAAAGATCAATACCGATGTAATCCAATACAATCTTATTTTTGCACAATAAACAATGGTCAATACCACTTTAGCCAAATAAACTACTAATTTTGTATCAATATACAAAGGTATAAGGGCATATTCAATAATCTGCCCCTTCTTCCTGGACCTTCCTGTGCTATGTCTATATCTCATTTTTCTCAAGCCCATGCACTCCTACATAGGAGAGGAAGAAGGATACAGAAAAGGAAAAGTAGGATTTCCCTGGGGCTACCCTCCAAAACCCATTAAGACAGGACCATTTATCAGCTTGTAGACTCTTCCCTTACATAACAGAGTTTTCAGTTATCCTTCAAATAACCAAAAAGATGGGCGGAGAAACACCCTCCCCACCCTCTGGGCATGGGACGTCGCTCTCTTAAAGTGACTTCCTGCTGATTTGGGTCGTAGTAGACCTGTTTGGGGCCCCAACCCAAATGGGAAAAATGATTAAAAATGTTAGTACAATCCTTTTATGTTCAGTCCTTCTGTTCTCAGCTGTTTAGATGACCTAAGGGTTTTGTAGGCAGAAGCTGGTCTTGCAGGCTTCACTGAGGTTCCGGCCGGGGCACTGTGTAGAGCTGAATGGTCCCAGCGACACTGGATTGCAGTGGTGGTTGCAGGCCCCCGATGGAGACAGCTATTGAGGAAGTCTGCCAGGCAGAATCAACTGTGTCACTCATCCTCCTTGGTGCCTGATTCTGCTCTCTGCTGAGGATTCCGCTGTCCGCTGTCCCCGGGCTCCCCTAATGGACACTTCGATTCTTCTGGAACGATAAGAGCAGAGCCCTGCCCCAATCCCAACCCTAGGACAATTGCCCTCTTTTTTTTTTTTTTTTCTGGGGGGGGATGGAGGGGGCTAGGTAGTACTTCTCCTGAAGCAAATTTGGCCTTCTGACAACATACAAAGCGTTATCTTTCAATCCGGGTTAAAGTAGAAATCATTCTGTCACCTTGGAGCTAAACCAGCTCTAGTGTATATATTTTGAGATCCCAAAGGACAATCTGCCTGCATCAAGAAGGCCTTTTGTAAGTAGCCTCCAAACCTAGGTCCCTCCAAATCCCATGTGTGTGTCTCTGAACTCTAATTATTGGGAACAGGGACCTGTGTTTCTCATCAGAAGGGATCAAAGATGTGTTCCACCACTCCTGGATCGAAGTCTTTCTCTATTTAGAGTTTACCCTGCATCAGGCTGACCCTGAACTCCGGGAACTGCCTCTTTCTGTCTCCAGTGTGCTGGGAGCTGGGACCAAGGGTGTACTCTTCTTGAATGGTGGGACCAAGAGTATGCACCCTCACCACCCCGCTCCATATGACTCCAGAGTACATAAGACCACCAACTCTAAGGTGCCCCCCCCCCCGGTCTCCGCTGAAGTCAAAGGCATGGGCCAATACCACAATTCTCTTGTATTTTACCTTAGCTCCACGTCTTCTCTACACCTGGAGGTCTGCAAATCCAGGCCGAATGGCTGTATCCTCTGTTCCATTCACAGTGTTTCAGCCCTGCCCCCTGCCCTTTTTTTTTTTTCTTCTAGTCAATAAATATATTTGTTTGTTGCTTCAGGTTACATCCTTATCATATTGTCCTCTTTTCCCGCTTCCCAGCCCCACCCTCCCATGCTCTACCCCCTGACCCTTCCGTCTTGTTCCTCTGGGGTGGAGTGTCCCTGCCTAACATTCTCTCACCACAGATCAGGAGTCATATGAGGGCCAAGCGCCTCTTCATTCACCGGGGGCCTAAGAGGCAGTACTGCCAGTGACTGGTGTCTCATTGCTGCTGGGGGAATACTAAAAAAAAGACCAACAAACACACAAACCCACAAAAACAAAGAATATCAACAAAAAAAAAGAGAGGAAAAAGAGAAGGGAAAAGGAAAGAGAAAAAAAGAAAAAAAGAAGGAAAAAGAAAAAGATAAAAAAAAAATTATGTCCTTGTTCCTTTTGATGTGTTGGTTGTAGTACAGATATCCTGTACGAAAAAGTTAAAATCCTACTATAAGTGAATAGATGCCATGTGCATCCTTCTGAGACTGGGTTAGCTCACTCAGGATGAGCTCCTCTAGATCCATCCATTTGGTTGCAAATTGCATGATTTCATTGTTTCTGATAGCTGAGTAATATTCCATTGTATAGATGTACCACAATTTTTTAATCCATTCTTCAGTTGAGGGACATCTGGGTTGTTTCCAATTTCTAGCTATTACAAATAAGGCTGCTATGAACATAGATGAGGAGACTTCCCTATGTCTCCGTGAGAGGTCCTTTGGGTGTATACCCAGAAGTGGTATGGCTGGGTCTTGAGGCAAGGTTATTCCTAGATTTTTGATGGGGTTGAAGGCATAATAGTTATAAAATTTCAACTGAACTTGAGTGTTTAGGATTTAAATGGATACTTTCAAGTCTAAATAAAATCTTTAGGTTTATAAATATAGGATATGATAGAAATTGTTTTGGTTCAGAACTTTAGCACACCAAGATAGATAGATGATTTTTCTTCTTCTTCTTCTTCTTCAAGATTGCCTGATACAAATAGGCTAAACATTATGTGCCTAACTTTTACATATTGTTTTCTTGATTATTTCATATTTGTTCTTATTGTTTTTAGTATGTGAGTTAAAAAATTTAGCCTTTTTATTAGACAAAAGGAAGGAATTGATGGGGTAGTGTTACGCATTCTAAATGTTAATTGGTCCTGTTTGCTGTCTGTTACTTATATTGACTCTGATTGGTTAAATAAAATGTTCAGGCCTGAGATTGGGCAAAGACAGAGAAAGGTGGGACTTCCTGAGATTAGAACAGGAAGTCTGCACTTTAGACAGAGGATTAATTCATTCCAGCCAGAAGCAACAGGAAAGAGGATGCACACCATGGGCTAGACAAAAGAACCTCATTCCACATGGCCAAAAACATTGGCATATTGTGGACAATGGCAGTCTAAGGGGACATATGTATATATGTGGTCATATTCGGGTAATAGAATTAAGAGCTAGCTTAGATGGGCTAAGATTGCTCAATTCAGGCCAGGGCTTGTTAAAACCCATGTGGTCTCTGTGTGCTCATTTATAATGGCTGCTTAAAGAATTAACAGCTGCCAAACCAATTAACAATAACATAAATACTACTAAGTAATTTAATTATTATTTTTTATACAGATGGGGCTAAAGACAAGCTATTTGCTTCTAGGACACATTCTGTGTAAACTATTTCCCCCAGCTTGGCAAACTCATGAAATATCTATCACCTCCTTCATATATCATTGAATTAGGAATGCATCACTGAGTTAGTACATGAACAAACTCAGCACCCTTATGATCCATGACCTATTCTTTCCCAAACGAGCAAGCATTCACCACATGGCTTTCAGCAGTTGCTTAGATCACACTATATGTTTTCTTTCTTCTCCTTCAATTCTTCCCAGATTTACCTACCCTCCCTTACAAATGCAACCAGATATCTTTTTCTTTTTTAAATTCAAAATACATTCTTCTCCCATAAATTAAGTCTGACCACTGTTTTCACTCCTCTCCTCTCCCCTCTTCCCAACATCCACTCCTCTTCTGTCTTCCTTTAAAAAAGAGCAGACCTCCAAAAGACAACAAACAAAATAAAGCAAAGTAAAACAAAACACAGAAACACAAGGAACTCAACAGGAGGACAAGAGTCCTAAGGGCAGGAAAAAGAGTCTAAGATACATCTGCTCCAGAACTTGGGGAGTCCCAGTTTGTGCTGCTCAAAGTATTTTTAAATGTATGGTCTTTACTGGAATGTGCTCCGCTTCTTATGAGTTAAAATTTCATACTAAACTGGTTCTCCACCTTCTAGCAGCTAACAATTTCCAATAACACCAAAGCTTCAGTTGGGATTGCTTGAGTCTTTCAGTCACATGTATTATGACCTTGGGCAAGATTACCTTACACATTGGAGACATTCTGCTTGGTTAATAGTTTCACTCTAATTGCCAACTTAGGTGGCCATTACTATGCATATTTCCTGGAGCACTTGCACTGAATTCTTTTCACAGAGGTTTAATGTTCCAAGTTATGCACATATTTAAATGCAATTCCCAGACATGTCACCCTCTAGACATTCACTTACATTTATCAAGATCTTCTATACATTTATATTTTCATGAATCTGTTGTATTTCAGTGTATTGGCAGTGAGATTAAAAATGCTTATATGTTGGAGAATTTGATCTGAACCATTAGTAGTTAATGTGGTAAGGAATTTCAATATTTGTGTCTATTCCTCAAGAAACTAAGAATTATTAATATTTTTATTTTATAGATACCTCTTACTGTATTTTCTTATAACACTGCACCAGTAGGTATCATACACATCTGGAAAGGAGGGTATTAGTAGACAGGGACACAAGGCTGGTTTGACTTAATGATTTTTTTTTCATTGCTATTTACAGTTTGTTTAGCTAACAACCAAAGATAGCAGTGCAAGCCGAGCTTGAGCAATAGTATCTCTGATTCCCTTATCTGATTTCTACTTGAGTCCTTCTTTCTGCACTCTTTTCCTATTACTTTCTTTTGTTGCAGAGAACATTGTTCTTAAACTTTATCTCCTATTTGCAGGGTACCTGATATCACAGTGCTACATCTAACTCAGAGTTTGTGCTTGAGAAAGGAACTGTATATCATCTGGATTCCAACAGTGGATTTCAGAAAAGTGATAAAATGTCTATAGTTTCAATTTTTCCAAGCCCAATATCCATTAAAAATGCTAGTAAAACAAACAAATAGTCAAACAAAAGAACCGAAATAAGTAAATTAGAAATATTTGAGGAAATAAAAACTGATAGAATTAATTGAACCATACAGTCTCATGGGGTACATAGAAACTATGGACAACTTCAGTTTCTCTCCCTCTGGCTCCTGTCTAGTCATGAAACCTTTCCTTGAACATAGTTCAAATTTTATAGAAAGAAACGGGTGGAAAGACAAATTCAGTTATTTCTTTAAATTTTTGCAATGATACAAGACACAACTTAGAAAGCATGTTGTTTCCCTAGTAGAGAATAAAGTTGAAACAGCACAATTTGAAAGAAAAGAAAGCAAAACAAAACAGAAGTGAATATTTGCTACTCACCACCTTTAATTTCTGCCCCAGTAATACTCTATCTTAACTTTGATTTCTGAAATGAGTCACAAATATAATTGTCCTCTGAGTTCAAAGACTAGAATGATAATAACTGTATTATTTTCAAGCTGATGAGACTGATGAACAAACTCATCTCCTGTTTCCAGTGCTTTTGTCTAAAGCCAGGGCCATTGATTGAAGTTTGCAACCAAACGATTTAAAATTAATCCTTCTGCACTTGTATTTTTACTAGTGTTAATTTTTAATTTTTCGGAAGTTGTTGAATAAAACTTTTTTGAAAAGAAATTTAAAATATATCATTTTCCTATCTTCAACTACATGAAACAATGATTTTTATTATCATCTTTTCATAGATCTATTGAAACAAACCCAGCTGTGTGTGTTTATAAGCCTTGCATTAGATTGAAATATTTAGGACACCTGAAAAAATCAATCCCTTATTAGTTATCAACTAATCATGCATAAACATGTAACAAAATGAAATTTGTTCTAGGAATTGAAGTTTGCATTCAAAATGTAACTATTAGTAAATATTTGTCACTTTAATAGATTACATGAACAGAAATAGCTACTCTTTTCACACACAGTATAATTACCTGAAATGTGTCATACAATCTCAAATGATGTGCTGTTTTGTTTTTTGTTTTTTCTTAAATACTTTATTTTTTTTTCTTCAAGTTACATCTCAGTCACAAACTCCTCCCTATTCCCCCTTCCTATCCCGCCCTTCCACCCTCTTCCCCCCAGAAGTTTCCCCTTTCAGTCCAACAGATGGTCCCTTCTCTTATAACAGTGAATACTATACAAAACAACAGATATAAATATGCCACATTTATGAGAGTTGAATGGCCCAGTATACCTTCCTAATGTCCAGTTTATACATATTTGGCCCCTGAATTTAACATTCTACTATCTAACCATCTCCATGAGTTTAAAGGTCTATATCTGATTCAACATTCATACTAACTTGCAACACACTTTTAAGAGTATCTTCTTAGATCTATAACACCCTCTTGATTCCTAAACAGCTCAAAATTTAGCTATGAGACTCTAGCTGTCTATTCTTCAACCACCTCAGAGACCTGAGAGGGATAAATATATCTGCTTATATAGGAAGTGCAGGGCCTGCAGCTTCCAAAACTGAGAAAAGACATACCAGTGACTGCCTGGACAGTTCCCATTTTCTCTCCATATATTCCTGCATCAGTCTTCAGCCTTTGGGTCCTGTTTCTCTGACAGACATTTGTTGTAGAGCAGGGATTATGAAGGACTTACCTACCCTGTCTTGGCAGAGTTAGGCTGTCGACTTCCCTGCTACCAAATTTTGTCCTTTTTGGACAGCAGTCTGTGTGCAGTTGGTGCAAGGGGTTTTTTCATGCCAAGAGATAGGCTTGCCATTAATTCAACCATCTTACAGTGGAGGTTCTTCGATGCTTATCTTCTACTTGGAGTAGAATAGGGGGTGCTGTCAGGCACTGATATGTCTCGATATCAAAAAAAAAAAAAGAAAATCTTAATTTAAGATAACGTTTTTGAATGCCATATTCTGCAGATCTCTTGGGGTTTTTGAAGATGCCCTATCCATCTCTTGTATTTAGATAAGCAAATGTTGCTTGTCTCTTAGCAACTTGATTACTGGGTAGTTCAGAGAATATCTGTGATAGACTGTCATAGTAGCTAACAAAGTGATATGTTTGCATGACTAGGAGTTTGTTTTACTTAACTATACTAGACCGTTTTAGACGGTTGGTATCAAGAGGTCAGAGCTTCACATTTTAATTTTAAGTATTTCTAGGGATGATACCATTAGGAAGCGTTACCTTTAATTTTGTATCAATATACAAAGATCTATTCAATTGTGGTTAAATATACTCTTAATTATGTATCAATATACAAAGATCAATGCCTATATAGTCCAAAACAATCTTAATATTACGTCCATATACAAGGCTCAATACCATTGTGGCCAACTATAATCTTAATTTTGTATCAATATACAAAGATCAATACCGATGTAATCCAATACAATCTTATTTTTGCACAATAAACAATGGTCAATACCACTTTAGTCAAATATACTACTAATTTTGTATCAATATACAAAGGTATAAGGGCATATTCAATAATCTGCCCCTTCTTCTTGGACCTTCCTGTGCTATGTCTTAAAAATGTTAGTACACTCCTTTTATGTTCAGTCCTTCTGTTCTCAGCTGTTTAGATGGCCTAAGGAGTTTATAGGCAGAAGCTGATCTTGCAGGCTTCACTGAGGTTCCGGCCGGGGCATTGTGTAGAGCTGAACGGTCTCAGCGACATTGGATTGCCTTGGTTGCAGGCCCCCGATGGAGACAGCTATTGAGGAAGTCTGCCAGGCAGAATCAACTGGGTCACTCATCCTGCTTGGTGCCTGATTCTGCTCTCTGCTGAGATTTCCGCTGTCCAGCCGTCCCCGGGCTCCCCTAATGGATGCTTTGATTCTCCTGGAAAGATAAGAACAGAGCCCTGCCCCAATCCCAACCCTGGGACAATTACCTTCTTTTATTTTTTTTGGGGGGTGGGGGGCTAGGTAATACTTCTCCAGAAGCAAATTTGGCCTTCCGACAACATACAAATCATTATCTTTCAATCCGTGTTAAAGAAGAAATCATTCTGTCACCTTGGAGCTAAACCAGCTCCAGTGTATATATTTTGAGATCCCAAAGGACAATCTGCCTGCATCGAGAAGGCCTTTTGTAAGTAGCCTCCAAACCTAGGTCCCTCCAAATCCCATGTGTGTGTGTGTGTGTCTCTGAACTCTAATTATTGGGATCAGAGACCTGTGGTTCCCATCTGAAGGGATCAAAGATGTGTTCTACCACTCCTGGATCGAAGTCTTTCTCTATTTAGAGTTTGCCCTGCATCAGACTGACCCTGAGCTCCGGGATCTGCCCGTTTCTGTATCCAGTGTGCTGGGAGCTGGGACCAAGCGTGTACTCTTTTTGAATGGTGGGACCAAGGGTAGGCACCCTCACCACCCCGATCCCTATGACTCCAGAATACATAAGACCACCAACTCTACGGTGCTCCCCCCCATCTCCGCTGAAGGCAAAGGCATAGGCCAACACCACAATTCTCTTGTATTTTACCTTAGCTCCACATCTTCTCGACACCTGGAGGTCTGCAAAACCAGGCCGAACGGCTGTATCCTCTATTCCATTCACAGTGTTTCAGCCCTGCCACCTGCCCTTTTTTTTTAGTTAATAAATTTATTTGTTTGATGCTTCAGGTTACATCCTTATCATATTGTCCTCTTTTCCCGCTTCCCAGCCCCACCCTCCCATGCTCTACCCCCTGACCCTTCCATCTTGTTCCTCTGGGGTGGAGTGTCCCTGCCTAACAGTCTCTCACCACAGATCAGGAGTCATATGAGGGCCAAGAGCCTCTTCATTCACCGGGTCCTACGAGGCAGTACTGCCAGTGAAAAGTGTCTCCTTGCTACTGGGGGAATACTAAAAAAAAAAAAAAGACCAACAAACACACAAACCCACAAAAACAAAGAATATCAACAAAAAAAGAGAGGAAAAAGAGAAGGGAAAAGGAAAAAGAAAGAAGAAAAAAGAAGGAAAAAGAAAAAGATAAAAAAAAAATTATGTCCATGTTCCTTTTGGTGTGTTGGTTGTAGTACAGATATCCTGTACGATATAGCTAAAATCCTACTATAAGTGAATTGATGCCATGTGCATCTTTCTGAGACTGGGTTAGCTCACTCAGGATGAGCTTCTCTAGATCCATCCATTTGATTGCAAATTGCATGATTTCATTGTTTCTGATAGCTGAATAATATTCCGTTGTATAGATGTACCACAGTTTTATAATCCATTCTTCAGCTGAGGGTCATCTGGGTTGTTTCCAATTTCTAGCTATTACAAATAAGGATGCTATGAACATAGATGAGGAGACTTCCCTACGTCTCTGTGAGAGGTCCTTTGGGTGTATACCCAGAAGTGGTATGGCTGGGTCCTGAGGCAAGGTTATTCCTAGATTTCTAAGATATCGCCAGACAGACCTGAATAGTGGTTGCACAAGCCTGCACTCCCACCAGCAATGGAGGAGGGTTCCCCTTTCTCCACACCCTCGCCAGCATTCTAACAGGTGTTAGGTGGAATCTCAGAGTAGTCTTGAGTTGCATTTCTCTGATGATTAAGGATGTTGAACATTTTTTCAGGTGTCTCTCTCCCCTTAGGGATTCCTCCTTTGTGAATTCTCTATTTAGCTCCATCTCCCATTTTTTGATTGGATTATTTGGTATCTTGGCATTTAGTTTCTTGAGTTCTTTGTAGATTTTAGATAATAGCCCTCTATCAGATGTGGGGTTGGTGAAGATTTTCTCCCAGTCTGTTGGTTGCCGTTTTGTTCGAATGACAGTGTTTTGCCTTATAGAAGCGTTTCATTTTCATGAGGTCCCATTTATTGATTGTTGATCTCAGGTCCTGAGCTGTTGGTGTTCTGTTCAGGAAGTTGTCACCTGTGTCAATGAGTTTGAGGGTTTCTCCTACTTTTTCTACTAGTATATTTAGTGTGGCCAGCTTTATGTTAAGGTCTTTGATCCACTTGGATTTAAGTTCGGTACAAGGTGATAGGTATGGGTCTAATTTCATTCTTTTGCAAGTGGACATCCAGTTGGACCAGCACCATTTGTTGAAGATGCTGTCCTTCTTCCATTGTGTGGTTTTGGATTCTTTGTCAAAGATTAGTTGTCCATAGGTGTGTGGGTCCATGTTTGGGTCTTCAATTCGATTCCATTGATCCACTGGTCTGTTTCTATACCAGTACCATGCTGTTTTTGTTACTGTTGCTCTGTACTACAGCTTGAAATCTGGGATGGTGATACCTCCAGATGTTTTTTCATTATACAGGATTGATTTAGCTATTCTGGGCTTTTTGTTATTCCATATGAAGTTGAGAATAGCTTTTTCCAGGTCTATAAAGAATTGTGTTGGTATTTTGATGGGAATTGCATTAAATCTATATATTGCTTTTAGTAGGATAGCCATTTTTATTATGTTGATCTTACCTATCCATGAGCATAGGAGATCTTTCCATCTTCTAAGGGCCTCTTCCATGTCTTTCTTCAGGGGCTTGAAGTTCTTGTTGTATAGGTCCTTTACATGCTTGGTTAGAGTTACCCCCAGTTATTTTATGTTGTTTGTGGCTATTGTGAAGGGGGTTGTTTCCCTTTTTTCTTTCTCCGTATATTTGTTTGTTGTATAAAGAAGGGCTTCTGATTTTTTTGAGTTAATTTTGTATCCAGCCACCTTGCTGAAGTTGTTTATCAGCTGTAAGTGTTCTTTGGCGGAGTTTTTGGGGTCGCTTATGTATACTAACATATCATCTGCGAATAGGGATAATTTGACTTCTTCATTTCCAATTTTTATCCCTTTGATCTCCTTTAGTTGTCTTATTGCTCTAGCAAGGACTTCAAGTACTATATTGAAGAGATATGGTGAAAGTGGACATCCTTGTCTTGTCCCTCTTGTCCCTGAGTTTAGAGGAAATGCTTCAAGCTTCTTTCCATTTAATTTGATGTTGGCTACTGGCTTACTGTATATTGCCTTTATTATTTCTAGGTATGGTCCTTGTATGCCCGTTCTCTCCAGAACTTTTAGCATGAAGGGGTGTTGGATTTTGTCAAATGCTTTTTCTGCATCTAGCGAGATTATCATGTGGTTTTTTTCTTTCAACTTGTTTATGTGGTGAATAACATTGATAGACATTCCTATATTGAACCATCCCTGCATTCCAGGGATGAAGCCTACTTGATCATGGTGTATGATACTTTGGATGTGTTCTTGAATTCAGTTTGCTAGTATTTTATTAAGTATTTTTGCATCTATGTTCATGAGGGAGATTGGTCTGAAGTTCTCTTTCTTTGTTGGGTCTTTGTGTGGTTTATGAATCAGAATGACAGTGGCCTCATAGAATTAGTTTGGCAGTGTTCTTTCTGTTTCTATGTGGTGGAAGAGTTTGAAAAGTAATGGTGTTAGTTCCTTTTTGAAGGTCCGGTAGAATTCCGTGCTAAAGCCATCTGGCCCTGGGCTTTTTTTTGGTTGGGAGATTATTAATGACTGTTTCTATTTCCTTGGGTGTTATTGGGCTGTTTAAGCTGTTAATCTGATTTTGATTTAGTTTTGGTAGGTGGAATTTATCGAAAAATTGTCCATTTCGCTTAGCTTTTCAAATTTAGTGGAATATAGATTTTTAAAGTAATGCCTGAATATTTTCTGGATCTCCTCAATGTCTGTTGTTATTTCTCCCTTTTCATTTCTGATTTGGTTGATTTGGGTTCTTTCCCTTTGCCTTTTAGTTAATTTGGCTAGGGGTCTGTCTATTATGTTGATTTTCTCAAAGAACCAACTCTTGGTTTCATTGAATCTTTGTATAGTTCTTTTTGATTCTACGTTGTTGATTTCAGCCCTAAGATTGATGATTTCCTGCCTTCTGCTCTTCTTGGGAGTGTTTTTTTCTTTTTTTTTCCCATTCACCCAGCTTATCTGTTAGTTCACTAATATGAGCTGTCACAATTTTCTTTTTGAAAGCACTTAGTGCTATGAACTTTCCTCGTAGCACAGCTTTCAATGTATCCCATAGGTTTGGGTATGTTGTGTCTTCATTGTCGTTGGATTTTAAGAAGTCTTTGATTTCCTTCTTTATTTCTTCCCTGACCCAGTGGTCATCCAGTAAGGAGCTGTTCAATTTTAGTGTGTGTAGGCTTTCTGTTGATTCTTTTGCTGTTGAAGACCAGCTTTATTCCGTGGTGGTCTGATAAGATACAAGGTATTATTTCAATTTTCTTGTATCTATTGAGACTATCTTTGTGACCAACTATGTGGTCGATTTTGGAGAAGGTTCCGTGGGGTGCTGAGAAAAAGGTGCATTCCTTTGTGTTTGGGTGAAACGTTCTGTAGATATCTGTTAGGTCCATTTGTTTCATGATCTCTGTTAGACTCAATTTTTCTCTGTTTGTCTTCTGTCTTGATGATCTGTCCATTGTTGTGAGTGGGGTGTTGAAGTCTCCCACTACTAATGTGTTGTGATCGATGTGCGCTTTAAGTTTTAGAAGTGTTTCTTTTACGAAAGTAGGTGCCTTTGTATTTGGGGCATAGATGTTCAGTATTGAGATTTCCTCTTGATGAATATTCCCTTTAATGAGTATATAGTGCCCTTCTTTGTCTTTCTTCATTAACTTCAGTTGGAAGTCTGTTTTGTTTGATATTAAGATGGCTACTCCAGCTTGCTTCCTGGGTCCATTTGCTTGGAAAACCTTTTCCCAGCCCTTTTCTCTGAGGCTGTGTCTATCTTTGGTAGTTAGATGTGTCTCTTGTATACAGCAAAAGGAAGTGTCTTGCTTGCGGATCCACTATGTAAACCTGTGTCTTTTTATTGGGGAGTTGAGTCCATTGATGTTGATGGATATTAGTGACCTGGGGTTGTTATTTCCCATTAGTTTGGTATAGGTGGTGGTCCTGTGCCTCTTTTGGTTTAGTTGCTGAGGGGTTTTCTCTTCCCTTTTTTTCTTGGGTGGAGTTTTCTTCTCTGGGTTGGGATTTTCCTTCTAGGATTTTCTGTAGGGCTGGGTTTGTGGGTAGATATTGTTTAAATTTGATTTTGTCATGGAATATCTTGTTTTCTCCATCTATGTTGATAGAGAGTTTTGCTGGGTAAAGTAGTCTGGCTGGGCACCTATGATCTCTCAGGACTTGTAGCATATCTGACCAGGCCCTTCTAGCTTTTAAAGTTTCTGAGAAGTCAGGTGTAATTCTGATGGGTCTGCCATTGTATGTGACTTGACCTTTTTCTCTTACAGCTTTTAATATTCTTTCTTTGTTTTGTACATTTGGAGTTTCAATTATTATGTGGCGAGAGGAGTTTCTTTACTGATCTAATCTGTTTGGTGTTCTGTAAGCCTCTTGGATTTTTATTGGCATCTCTTTCTTTAGGTTTGGGAAATTTTCTTCTATGATTTTGTTGAAGATATTTCCTGGACCCTGGAATCGGATGTCTTCTCTTTCCTCTATGCCTATAATTCTTTTCATTGAGTCCTCCTTGATTTCTTGGATGTTGTGGGTGAGAGATTTTAGCCTTCTCATTTTCTTTGGATGTTGTACTGATTTCTTCCATCGAAACTTCCATACCTGAGATCCTGTCTTCCATCTCTTGCATCTTCTTAGATCCAGAACACCCTCTTGATTCCTAAACAACTCAAAATTTAACTATGAGACTCTAGCTATCTATTCTTCAACCACCTCAGAGACCTGAGAGGGATAAATATATCTGATTATATAGGAATTGCAGGGCCTGCAGCTTCCAAAACTAAAAAATGACATACCAGTGGCTGCCTGGACAGTTCCCATTTTCTCTCCATACATTACAGCATCAATCTTCAGCCCTTTGGCCCTATTTCTCTGACAGACATTGGTTGTAGAGCAGGAATTATGAAGGACTTACCTACCCTGTCTTGGCAGAGCTAGGCTGTCGACTTATCTGCTTCCAAGTTTTGTCCTTTTTGGACAGAAGTCTGTCTACAGTTGAAGCAAGTGGTTTTTCTTGCCAAGAGAATGGCTTACCACCAATTCAATCATCTCCCACTGGAGATTCTTCGATGCTCATCTTCTACTTGGAGTAATATAGAGGGTGCTGTCAGGAGCTGACATGTCTTGATATCAAAAAATCATAAGGTAAGAAAACATCTTTGAATGCCATATTCTGCAGATCTCTTGAGGTTTTTGAAGATGCCCTATCTATCTCTTATATTTAGTTAAGCAAATATTGCTTGTCTCTTAGCAACTTGATTTCTGAGTAGCTTAGAAAATAACTGTGATAGACTGTCATAGTAAGTAACAAAATGACACGTTTTCATGACTATTAGTTTCCATTTATTAATTATCCTAAACAGTTTATGTCGGTTGGTAGCGAGAGGTCAAAACTTGACATTTCATTTTTAAGTATTACTATGAACAATACCTTTAAGAAGCGTTACCCTTAATTTTGCATCAATATACAAAGATCAATACCAATGTGGCCAAATATAATCTTGATTTTGTATCAATATACAAAGATCAATACCGATGTAGCCCAGTACAATCTTAATTTTACATTAATATACAAGGGTCAATACCATTGTGGCCAAATATAATCTTAATTTTGTATCAATATACAATGATCAATACCGATGTAGCCCTCTACAATCTTAATTTTGCATTAATATACAATGATCAATACCAATTTAGTCAAATATAATATTAATTTAGTATCAGTATACAAAGGTATAAGGCTATATTCAATAATCTGTCCTTTTTTCTTGTTCTTTCCTATACTATGTCTTGTTGCAAATAGAAACTGCTGAATTTATTCCCGATAACACAGAATTAACTTCTTTATTTATACAGTTGCAACAGATCATCAGAGGTAGAAATAATCCATTATATATAACCCATATTCGATCCCATACAGGGTTGCCAGGTCCACTGGCACAAGGAAATGAGGAAATTGACCAATTACTTATAGGAAATGTGTTGGAAGCCTCAAAATTTCATCAGAAACATCATGTTAACAGTTTAGGTTTAAAGAAAAAAATTCTCTATTACCTGGCAACAAGCCAGGGAAATAATTAAAAAATGTCCTACGTGTTCTCTGTATAACCAAATTCCATTACCTGCTGGTAGTAACCCTAGAGGTACTAAAAAGAATGAAATTTGGCAAATGGATGTTTTTCACTTTGCAGAATTTGGAAAACAAAGGTACGTACATCATACCATTGATACATACTCAGGGTTTCAATGGGCAACTGCTTTAAGTTCTGAAAAAGCTGATTGTGTTATTGCTCATTTGTTAGAAATAATGGTATTTATGGGTGTACCTGCACAAATTAAGACTGATAATGCTCCTGCATATGTATCTAATAAGATGAAGCAATTCTTTGCATATTACAATATAAAACATGTTACTGGTATACCACACAATCCTACAGGACAAGCAATTGTAGAAAGAGCTAATCGTACCTTAAAAGAGATGCTTTTTAAACAAAAGGGGGAATTAAAGAATCCCAGGGATAGATTACACAATGCATTGCTAACTTTGAATTTCCTAAATGTTGGTGAAAAGGGTACCACTGCAGCTGAAAGACATTGGGTTATACAAAAAACTGAGGAATTAAATCAACCAATATATTATAAGGATATGTTAACTTTAGAGTGGAAACCTGCAATGGTTTTGAGATGGGGACGTGGTTATGCCTATGTGTCTACAGGGAATGAAAAAATGTGGTTACCAACAAAACTTATAAAGATTAGATCTGACCAGGGAGAACCTCCCATTAGCTGAAATATGAATGTCTTCGCATGGTAAGAATATTTTATTAAGTTTATGGTGTTCATGATATTCCAATCTTTTATCCAGGATGGACAGAGTTCATGCTTCAAATGGACTTACAAAATTAATCTATGCCTTTCTCCTCCTTAAAGAAAAAAATTTATTTTCAGAGCAAAAGTCTGAATGACAATATCAAGACAAATAGGCCAAACGATTCAGCCTAACGACTGCTTCAGTTACTAATTTAAAAAAAAAAAAAGCATGCAAATCAACTTTAAAAGGGCTAGCCCAAAATGATCGATCATATAGAGACCTAGACAACAAAAAGCTATAGCTGACCATCCCAGGAATTGGCCAATATCTCAATTTTTAAAGGGTGCCCAAAAAATATTTTCAACTTCATTCCCAGGAGGTGGAATGAAAAAATTTTGTTTTCCTATCTTATGTATTGTGATTGTCTGTGTGTAATGTTTGTGATGAATGGCATAAGATGAATTTGTCATTTGCGATGAATGGATATAATGAATGGAACAGTAAAGGTTGGAGTGGCATGGTCAGGTTTTTCCTCAGAATCTTCCCTTTCAGATTCCAATGAGAGATCATCTTGGAAAGCTGTTCTACTTCAGCTGGAGCACTCAGGACATCATGGATTCATATGGTTACAGTGGCAAAAGAGAAAAATATATGGGTTAGAGTTAGAGATTTTTTTCTTTCTCCATTCCACTCTCTCTCTTTAAAAAATATTTTGTTTATATTGTTAGAAATTTAAGATTCTGTTTATTGATACATGTTTAAAAATATTTTGTATATAACAGAAATTAAGCTTATTGATAAGAATTTAAAATCATTTTGTTTGCATGTCTTTTGATTGTCAAAAGATGTAAATACAACTATGTATTGTGAGAAGTTTAAGGTTATTTTAACTCTTGCTATAATGTACATTGAAGAAAATTCAAAGTTATTGTTTATGTATTGTACATAGACAATTTATTTACATTGTATATGTAGTTATGCTTGTAGATTTATTTTTTATTTTACAAGGAAGGGGATATGAAGGGGCTGATAGGTTAATATAAGTTAGATTTAGTG
>CAJQZJ010029545.1:145726-170003 GCA_907164525.1 Lophiomys imhausi | reverse complement strand
CACAGATAATGATGTTCAGAAAAGTACATTTGCCTTGAACATACACAGAAGTTTTCCTGTCTTTGATCCATAAACAATGCAGTATAATAATGGGCATAAGGAGGATATTCATAGAACATGCAAATACCATACTATTTTATATAATGCACAAGTGGGTATTGGCATTGTCAGGGACATGTGTTATGGAATTAGTCCCACAAGCACATGAGGGATGTTTGCACTTTTAATTTTAGTTAAGTAGTAACCTACATGAAACTGATAACCAAAGCAAAGACACTCATGTTGTGTCTCTCCAAGGAAGGATAAAATTCTGAAATATAAGGCCCCCCTACTTTTTAGGAGTGAATGTTGAAGTGCTGCTGGAGAGATGGCTCAGGAGTTAAGAACACATGCTGTTCTTGCAAAAGGACCCAACTTCAGTTCCCAGCACCAACTTGGAACTCCAGATCCAGAAGATCCAAATACAAACACATAAGTGAAACCTTTTTAAAAAGAGTTACTTGGGGTAAATGAGTTTGATTAATAAATTCCACATCAAAAGATGAGCCTGCTGGTGGAGTGTGACAATAATCTCATCACTAAGGAGGCAGAGACAAGCCTCATGGTCTCATTGGCTAGCTAGTCTAGTCTAATGACATGATCCAGGTGAGTTAGAGACCCTGTCTCAAAAAATAAGGTGGATAATGCCTAAGAAATTAGACCCAATGTTAACCTTGGTCTCTTCATAAACACACATACACATGAATCCACAGACATGCACACACATACACATACATATGTGAACACACAGAAATGAACAAACATACAACATTCAAATTATTATGAATAAGGTAGAGAAAATGTCATAAATGGATGGTGGCCTGGGCTACTGTTCGAAATCAGATGGCAACAAAGCACTATCTTGTTTTATGTACAGTCTACGATTTCTTATCAATAAGGATAAAAGTCTCTTGTATAAAATGCCCTTATTGGCTTGCTTCATTTTGAACTAAGAGACATAGATCCAATATTTTAAAGGGACACTTTTAACTAATTAAATTTGACAATGAAATGAGTGAAAATAAGAGTGGTTTGGATGAAAAGATAACAGAAATAATTTGCTGATCCTTGGCACAAATTCTATAACCCTGACTTGTCTCCAACTGTGGATGACAACATTTCATTGCAAATTAAGTAACTTAACCTTTTAATAGGGAAAATTGTATATGCATTTAGAGCATTATCTACTAACTTTGGGATTAATTGTCTTAGAAATTAATAGACTGTCCTGAATTAATAAAAATAAATAAATAAACATTATCCGAGGGGAGGATGATATTATCTGTGGTAAAAAAGTCATAACTTTTATAACTCATTCTTCAAAGACATAATTTCTATAATCTCTTTACCAATTTAATTGCTTCATATCCATAACATACATTCCAAAAACCCCTACCAAGATGGCACATCAGACATAACTATAGAACTTGGAACTTTCTTCAGTTTTTTTTCTGTCTTAAACTATTTTTGAGTTTATACAGGATCTCACTGTGTTGCCTCTGTTACCTTAGAACACACTAGGGTAGCCTGAGCTGGCCTGAAACTTGAAATTTTCTGCCTTCACCTCTTAAGTGCAGGTATTAGAGGTGTATACCACTATCCTAGGCAGAATTTGTAATCGCTTTAAAATATTTTTTATTTTTGAGAATTTCATATATGTATAAATTTTTAATATATATGTGTGTATATATATATATAGTATTTTAATCATATCCACTACCCTTCCAAATCCTCTCATACTGCCTCCACTGTGTTCTTCTAGTTTCTTATCTTCTTAGTTATTTTTATTATTCACTGAATCCACTTAGGGTTACCTATGTGTGTGCATATGGGTGTAAGACCATCCACTGAAGCATGAGTGTTGTACCAGTGGCTAGATCTCCAAAGAAAACTAACTCTCTCCTAGAAGCTTTCAACTACCAATAGCTCCTCATCTATGAATGGGAACTCATGAATCCCTCCACAATCCAGCTTTATCTTGTGCTTCTCTTGTTCAGCCACCAGGCATAGCTGCTGCAAGTTCATTAGTGAGAAGATCCTATCATGTCCAGAAGACATTCTTTTACAGCAATCTTCTCCAGTCTCTTTCAGACTTTCTCCCTTTCTTTCTCAGTGTTCCTTGACCATGGGGTGGTGGTGGTATGATACAGCTTTTCAAATTCAGGGCCGACAACTGTACCATCATAAAAGTTTGACTATGAAACTGAATGGACTTAATTCTCAAAAAGAAGTAATACAAGTATAAGCTCTGAGGAGAATATGAAGAAATAGGAAGGTCGAGGTAGGATTTTTTTATTGATTAACTTTGTTAAAAGATACAAGCATTTGTTAAGACATGAGTTTTTATATTGTCATTATTACCAATAAAAATTAAATACTATTATTTCTTGGAGATAACTAAATTTTCATTTGAATGTAGTTATCATTGGTGGCTTACAATCTTCTCTAACTGAAGTTACAGGAGATCCAGTGCCTTTTTATGGCCAATGGAGGAACCAGGCATGCATATGGTACACATGAATCCATGCATGCACAACATTCATGCACATACAATAAGATTTTTAAGTCAAATTTAAAGGAATTTCTATGCATCTGATGAGATGGTATTTATAAAATTGGGAATATTCAAATCTTTATTAACTACTTTGAAATATGCATTTATATGTCATCAAATATAATTACCTATAATTCTATAGAATCTCAAAAATTATTTTACAGAGAAGTCTAAATAAAGCTAGAAAGAATAAGATATGTGAAAAAATGGGATGAAAAGGTCATGTGGTTTCATACAGAAGGCCTTCTTTCAGAAAGTACTCTTTGATGACCCAGAAGAGGTTGTGAAAATTTTCATGGCTGTGAAGAAAAAAATAGCTTGACCAATATTTGATCAGCAAGCATGTTATTTTCATTGATCATCTTTGACAAGCAATTCAGTTAATTATGTACAAAGCAAAGCAAAGAAATATTGAAATACGGCTTATTTAATTAATGTGAGCAAGAGTGGTTCACAGCAGAAAGACATTTTCTTGTAACATAAAGTTGAAGCCAGGAATATTTATCAATTTACAATGTTTTCTAGCATTAAAGGGCCTGGATAAGATTAAGCATTCTATAAAAGAGAAAAAAGATTATTACTGAAAATTACTAATCTGAATATGATACACTTTACAGGGTAAACTGTTAAAAAGATAGAACAAATAGAAAGAAATTTTTTGCAGTTATCTAGCCAACAGACAAATCCATTAAGTGTATATTCTTATGATAAAAGATAGCTAGCTAGTTTTTGTATAACAAAACAAGATGTTGCCATTTGTCACACGTAGTTATTCCTAAATTTACCTAGCAATTGGGGTTGCTTTCCATATAAAATAATTGTTGTATATAAAGGAAAAATGAGTCTGTAGTACAAAACTCTTTTTCAAAGATTATTCAGTTTTTAGAAGAAAAAAGACTTTTGATACAAATATTTCTAAAGTAAATGAAGTACAACAAAATGAACTATATACATCTCATCAACATAGTTACCTAAACAAGACCTGAACAAGGACGATACCAATAAACATGCTAATAAGGAAGACTGGAATCTTGGGGCCTCATCCATAGACAAAGAATTACAGTTAATTAAGGAAAGCTGAGAGTGGGAGAAATAGTGTTCCCCAAGGAATAGCCACCCTAATGTTATCAAATACCAAATGGTGAGTCCTGAAATCATATACCAAGTTACTTTATATGAACTAAAAAGGTTGTATTGATACATTTATGAATATACATATAGACATACACACACACGTGCACACACACACACACACACACACACACACACATTAAAGAAGTAGAGACTAAGAATGCAAGAGAAACCAAGGGGGAGGGTAAGTGATAAGGGTTAGAGAAGGGAAAGGGAAAAACCATGTAATTGTATTTGGATTTTTAAAAGTAAAAATATATTTGTAAAAAGTTACTATAGTTGAAGATTAAAAGAAAAAAGTATGGAAAAGTTTTGTTCATGATTTTTTTTTAATTTTCTTTACCAGAAAAGAGCAATTTCCCTTTTACTTATAAGGCTATGAGCAAGTTATCTACATGATAAATTATAGAATTATCTACTGTAGTTGCTTTCTCTGTTCTTTCTGGAATATGATGACAGAAAAGAACAAGTGAATCCCAATGTCCTTGATGAATTATTTGCCATAAGTACAGAACTCCTTCATAAGCAAATGCAAATAGGAATATAGAATTGTGTTTCAAGAAAACAAAAGAAAGTCATTAAAAGTCAGCTCATAGAATAATCACAGAGGGAAAAAAATATTCCAGATAATGTCACTGACATAGCTATGTCAGAATACTGGCATGAATATGTGCCACAAGGGATATCAGGAAAACACATTTATTTTTCTACACTCTGATGAACTATATTGTTAAACTTTCACCCCAATTTCTGCCCTTTACAGCCCGAGATGAGCAACAGCATGCTCTGTACAACTAGCACAGGAGTATATATATGATAAGGCCCTAACACAGGAAGTATAAGTATTAGGTGGGATTTTTCTGCTGCTAAGATTGGTTCCCACTGACTATTTATAGTTGGTGTATAAGGAGGTATCATGAATTATCTTGCCATGAGACTGAGTGTAGGGAATTTACCCTAGATTCCTGATTGTCCTACTTGCAGTCATAATGTGGTTAACAACAATGTATATAAACAACCAAGACCCTAGGAAAGAACTGTATTATCCTCACTGACATCACACCACCACAGTTCTATGGTCTTACTGTGGCCTTTCCATAATCTGCAAACAAAAATCAGTCTAAACTTATACCTGAGAAGAAAACAAAGCTATCAAGGGCAATTCAAAAGAAAAATAAGAAACAAAACCAAATAACAAAATTTACAGTCTCGTGGAGTCACAATTTCAACAAAATAAATTTCTAGCACATATAACATTAAGATCATTCAGGTGACTTTCTGATAAAATGTCAGATTAGAAACTGTCTTAGTTCACAGTAAGGGAAAAGTCAGAGTAATATAACTATATTCCAAAAGAGAAAGAAAACGAGCTTCAGAAATGAAAGAAGAGGCGATAGAACGCAGAGAAACAGAAAGACTATACAGTAAAATCTAAGTATGCCATGTACAGCTGGCAGTGGGTAGGAAGCTGACGCCTCATTGGCAAGGTAATGTGGAGGCCCTGGTGAAAAGAACCATAGCCATATCAAGCCCCAGTGCAACAGGAATCTCTTAGCCCTCATATGACTGATGAACTGAGAGGGGTTCTGATATGTAGGGGCTCCCCTCATCCAAGGAGGAGAAGATAGAATCGAGGAAGACAGAGACGGGGGGGGGGGGGGGGGGGGAAGGGACTTTGATCGAAATTTATTTGGTTAGTCTCCATATCTGAGTGTTATAGTCGTGAACCACCTTGAGAGGTGTCTACTTGTTTGAGACAGTTATTCCAGAAAACTGAAATTAAGGACTAATTGCAAGTCAGAGAGTCTAGGGTGAGGGTAGGGCCCGCCTGGGTAGGTAATAGTTACACAAAGCAATTGCGGGGATCGTGAGTACTAGGTGCAAATACACTGGGAAGTCAAGCAATAGAAAGCTCAGATTTTGAAGGATACCAGGCTTTATGGCCCTAATCCTTGTGATAAGAGAAGGGGAAAAACTCATTTATCTGCAGATAACTGTGAAAACTAAAAGGCCCATGTCCAGTGTCATTGAGTGTTTGGTCTCTGGTGTTCCTCCTGTGCCAAATGGTGTTTGTAAGTGGAAACAGGGAAGCATTCAGTCACAGCAGGCTCTTCCTTCCAACAAGGGACTGCCTACTATGAAGGTCTTAAAAGTCCAGGCACAAGTCCTTCAGATCATAAAAATCCTTCTTTGAGAAGTCTTTGTTCTTACTTCTTTTTCTGTGGCTAATTAACTCATTGGAAGATAAATATCCATAACAACACATGGGCATATGACAACATAGAAATACCAGGAACATAAAAATCCTAGATGAAACGATTTCTCCAAAAGAACATGATTGTCCAATAACAGAGCCTAAACGTACTGAAATAGTTAAAATGCTGACAAAGAATATTAACTCTACTGGTAAAAATTATGAATTGTCTCAAACATGATACAAACAGATGAATGAAGTTACAAAATTTAGGACATGTGAGAGACAGTGAACAATCTGCATGAGAAATTCAGCAAGGAAATTTGAGATTTTGATGAAAACTGAAATTCCATTAATGTTAGAAATGGCAAAACCACAATAAATTAGAAAGTGTTGTGGAAACCATTATCAACAGAATAGATAAAGCAGGAGAAAGATTATCTGGCATTGTAGATAAATAAGGTCAAGGAAATATAATGAAGGAAAAACTTGGTATGACTACAACTTTCAAAAACTCTGGGATAGGACATAATCAAGATACAGTACTTAATAACCCATGGGAAGGGGGAGGAGGAAGCAAACGGATGTTAGAAAATATGTCCAATGTGCAATAAGTATATGCAATATTTTAAAAATTTTTTCTTAAAGGTGTATTTTATTTTATGTATATGAATATTTTTCCTGCACATACATTAGTGCACTTCATGCATGGCTGGTCTCCATGGAGGACAGAAGAAAACACCAGATCCTAGAACTAGAGTTACAGCAGCTTTTAAACCACCAAGTGAGTACTGGGAACCCAAGCAGGGTCCTCTGAAAACACTGCAAGTGCTCTTAACTGCATATCCAGCTCTTCAGCCTCTAAAGGTTTTGTTTTTTTGATAATATGCAGCCATCAATACAGAAAGCATTTGCGTTTCTTTTATTTGAAAAATAAAAATAACTGAATCCCTGGAGCATAGAAAAGGAATTTAAATACAATCTAAAGACACAGAAAATCTATTTAATATAATTAATTATAGAAGAAATGTTCTGAAATCTTAGGAAATAACCAAACATCCAAGCATGAGAGACATTTAGAGGACTGGAGAGATGTCTCAGCAGTTAAGAGCACAGGCTGTTCTTCCAAAGGACCCTGGTTCAAATCCCAGCACTGTATGGCAGTTCACCGCTCCCTGTAATGGCTGGGTGTGGTGGCACATGCCTTTAATCCCAGCACTCGGGAGGCAGAACTCTGTGAGTTCAAAGCCAATCTAGTCTACAGAGTGAGTCCAGGTCAGGCAAGGATAAACAGAGAAACCCTGTCTTGAAAAACCAGAGGGGGGGGGGGGAGAGAGAGAGAGAGAGAGAGAGAGAGAGAGAGATATTTAGAATTACAAACATACATTGACAGAAGATAAACATTTTTTAATATTTTCTCTATTTTCTTTTTTTTGTTTATTTATTACTTCAGGTTACATCTCCATCATAGTACCCTCATTCCAACCCCTACCAGTCCTGCCTTCCCACCCTCTATCCCCTATCCCTTCCATCCCACTCTTCTGGAATGGAGTGTCCCTACATAACAGTCCCCTCCCCCAGTTCAACAGTCATATGAGGGCCAAGAGCCTACTCATACACTGGGGGCCTACAAGGTAGCCCCACTAGGGAAAAGTGTCTCATTGATAGGAAAAAAAAAGTCTATCTTCATGTTCCCTTTGGTGCATTGGCTGTAGTATAGTTATCCTGTACTATATGGCTAAAATCCGACTATAAGTGAATAGATGCCATGTGCATCTTTCTGAGTCTGGGTTAGCTCACCCAGGATGAGCTTCTCTAGTTCCATCCATTTGGTTGCAAATTGCATGATTTCGTTGTTTCTGATGGCTGAGTAGTATTCCATTGTGTAGATGTACCACAGGTTTTTTTTTTTTTATCCATTCCTGGGTTGAGGGACATCTGGGTTGTTTCCAGTTTGTAGCTATTACAAAATAGCAGCCTTATTTGTAATAGCTAGAAAATAAACTTTTTATGTCAAAAATTATAGTCAAAATGCCAAATTTTCAAGCAAAATTTCAGAACAAAAAAACCATATTAAAATTTGTAGGACAGGCAGACCCATTAAATAACAGACCTCTTAGCCATATCAATAAAAAAAGACACTAGTTTCCAATTCCAACAGAACAAAATAGAAACAGCAAAAATAAAACAAAAAACAATATAACAAAAGCAACAACCATCTAAACAATATAAGACCCAAAGCTCTGAAGGTTCAAGCAGAAAATGGGGGATGCTTCAAGATATTGAGAAAAAGTTTCTGTTCCTTTGTTTGTTTTAGAAAAAAACCCAAACATAGGAAATAGAAAAAAATACTATGTAACTTAGAAAATTATAACAAAGTACAAAGCTTCTGTACAACAAAGGAAACAAAGCACAACATACACAAGATAAAATAAAGAGCACCTGTTGGTAAGAATGTCAAAAACAGCAACCTGTGGACCTTGTTTATAGGAAAGTAAATTAGTGTATTCAGTGTGAATAGCTATATGGATGGTTCTTAAACATTAAAATACAAGTTCCACTACTATTACTCCTAGGATAATTACACCTACAGCCAGTAGGAGTAAACTAGGTATGCTGACAGGACATCTGTACACCATCTTAGCACTTTTTATAAGATAATTTTTTTCTATTCTCTACTAGAAGTTTGAAAAAATAGCATACAATATTTAAAGGCAAGTTTAAATCCTTTGTATGACTTACTTGAGTCTTGTGTAAAGGAATGTTGTACTTGCCAATTTTATTCAGTTTGGATAGCTAGCTGTCCCTCTGTTACATTTAAGTAAAAGGACTGTTCTTTATTTAAATAACCAAGAGTTCATGTATAGGTAAGCCTGTTGGTTTAGGACCTTCATTCATTTCTAATGCTTTGTTTGATTACTTCTGCAATTATACCTACAAATCCTTGAATATTGTTGATCTTAATAACTCTTAATATCTACTAGGGTCTGTTCTCACATTTTTTCTTCATCAATAGCATATTGGCACTTTATTTACATTTAAAATAACATTAAAATTTAAAATCAGCTTGCCAGTTTTCAAACATAATCTCTTATGTATCTTTTGAGAAGAATGTGCATTATCATATATTATAAAATAAATTTGGGGAATATGAACCTGTTTATGATATTGATTATTATTCCTTTGTACAATCATATTACAATTTTCTACTTATGTTTACACTAACTTCTCTAAATAGTGAGTTACTTTAATATAGTAATATTCATTATCAATATCAGTACACATAAAACATATTTGTATTCTTTCTGTTATATATGACTATATTCTTATAAATTATATGTGCATATCTCTTAAGTAACAATATTTTTCTATACTACTTTATAATTTATATTTTAGTTTCATCTTTATATTCTTTGTTGTTACAACAAAATGTTTTTATTGTAATTTTTAAAATATACTTGGTTATACTATTTATCTTTAGAAATATTCATATACATTTTAATTGTTTATTAATGATTATAGCTGCCTATTAATTTCATCTCTATCCTTTCATTGCACTACTTTTTAGTAAAATCTTCAAAATGTTGAATAGATATAGTAATGATAAGCATCTCTTTCTATTTCCCAGTTTTAAGGTAAATCATTCAAATTAAGTATGACATTTACATTTATTATTGCTGCTGATTTTGTAGATATACCTACTCCTTTACTACTATGATAGCCTATTGGCTTATCATATATGTTTATTTTATAAAGCATTATTTTATGTCACTTTAGGTATGAGATTTTCTCATCTATTGTGTCCACGAGACATGTTATTCCTGGACCTATTTGCATTGTTTGGGTCCATTCTTCCAGTTTGCTTTCTTCTACTATCAACTACAAAACTTTTTTATAAAAATTATCATTTTTTTCTCATTAATCAATTTATTCACTTTACATCCCAATCACAGCTCCCCTTCCTCCTCCCGGCCCCACCTTCTCACCCTTTCCCACCATTCCCCCCTCCCCTTCTCCCTACCAACCAGCCCTAGCACATCAAGTTGCATCTGGCCTCTTCCACTGAGGCCAGAGAAGGCAGCTCTGCTAGGGGAAAGTGATCCAAAAGCAGAAAACAGAGTCCATGTCTGAGACAGCCCCTCCTCCACTTGCTTAGGGACCCACATAAAAACCAAGATGCCCATCACCTACATTATATGGAGAGGGCCTAGGTCCAGTCCATGAATGAATGCTCTTTGGTAGGTGATTCATTCTGTAAGCTGCCATGGGACTATGTTAGTCAGCTCTGTTGGTCTTCTTGGGGAGTTCTTGTCCCCTCCGGGTCCCTCTATCGTCCCCCCCCCCAACTCTTCCACAAGATTCCCTGAGCTCCACCTATTGTTTGGCTGTGGGTATCTGCAACTGTTCCCATCAGCTGCTGGGTGAAACATTTTTTTAATACTTTGTGCTCTCCAATATCTGGATGCTGGTGCAGTTCAACTACTAATTGACAACTACTGTACATTAGATCCAAGTACTAAGAATTTTTCACCCTCTTTTCTGTAGCAAGCAGCTTCTCTTATATCTTTGTGGCTCCAACTTCTTATTGATCAACTATGTTTCTTGACTGCATATCGTATTCTCAACTAACAATATCTTTTCTCTTTGTTCTTTTATCTTACAGGTAAGAGTTATGTATTATTGTGTTTGACTACCCATGACTGGCTTATTAACTAAATAACTTCTTATAATAAATTCCTTAGTTACGTATGTGGGGGCCTATGTTAAAAGGCTGTGAACTTACTGTGAACTATGAATAGGACACAGAACAAGATGTTCTTCCCAAAAGGCACCCTTTAAAAACATTACACAAGCTATATTAAGTGGATGCACTTGAAAACAAGAACTTGTAGAGAATTTGCTGACATGTCAACATTATCTCTGTGGGAAAAGTAAGGCCTTAGAGGTGTAATCTTGGCTTTTTAATATGATCAAATATAATAAGACATAATACCCAAGTGTATACCCTTGCTGTATTTGTATTAGCTTAAGCTAACTGTAAACATCACCTCATGTATTACTTGCTTTAGTAAAAAATAAAATAAAATAAAACGTGCTCTGTTTGTAGTGCTCTGGAGCTCAAATGCTTTGAGCCCTGAGACCACCCCCTCCCATTCAGACCTTCTATATTTCCTTCAACTCATGGAGTGTTAGCCTCACTGGCTGGTGTGGGTCCACAACATAGAGTAGGTTCTGCTTCCCTGATAATCTCCACTTGACTCAATGTTATTTAGTGGACTAATTATATTGGCCGATTTTTCTCATGCCAAGTCCTTTCAGTTCTAGAAATAAAACCAACTCAGCCACATTTATATGTGCTTGGTGTATAATCTTTTCCTTATGTAAGCATATCACGTATATTCAAACATTCTATGAGTATAAACAGATAGTTATCTTTTTTTAGAAAAATTTAAACACTTCATATAAAGGTATACAATGCAATGTAGGAAAAACAGTACAAGTGTACATCAAGGGATGTTTTGGCCTTTAATAGATGAATAATAAAATATATTTGCAACATCAAATAGTTCAATAATTACAAAAACAATAACATATTATACCTAAGTAATTAGAAGGTAGAAGATAATGATGCTAAGTGCAGAAGTGAATTAGATAATAAAGCCAAATGATGCAAGACAGTTCTCTGAAAATATTCATACAACACATTCTTGCAGGTATTATCAATTGTAATACAAAGAAGAAGAAAGCTATAGTACTAAATAAATAAAATCAATGCATATTCGGTCTAGATTGCTCCATGGTTAAGAGTACTTGTTGGTCTCTTAGAGGACCCAGGTTAGGTCCTCAGTACTCACGTGGCAGCTCACAACCATCTTTAACTCCTCTTACAGAGTACTCAGTGCTCTCTTTGGACCTCCAAGGGAACCAGTCATGCAAGTAGTACACATACATACATGAAGACAAAACACTTATACAAATAAAATAATTAAAAATAGTAAATGCATATCTGCAAGGGAGTATTAAAAGCTATGATGGAATTGTAAATATGTTTACCCTTAAATCAGATAAACAACAGTGAACAAGGGAAAGATTGTACCTATAGAATTATTTCTGCTAATGGACAAAAACAAATGTTAGAATTACCATTTTTTAGCCCCTAGTGGACTAACAGAAGAGGCTGATGATCCTTAATGATTTTGAAAACCAACAGAAAGTGTTTGTACTCTGTGTTATGGTTTGGATATGAAATCGTCTCAAAGGCTCATGCATAAAAGACTCGTTCCCCAGCTGGTGGCACTGTTGAGATGTGCTTGGATGATGAGAGTAAGTTACCATCAACTACTGATGATGTCATAGCTTAATGACTACTAGGAGATAAGGCCTCCTTAGAAAAAGTAGGTCACAGTGAGGCTGTGCCTTTGAGGGGTATATCTTGTCCTTTGTCTCTTCCAGTCTCTCTCTTCTTTTTGGCCTTTACTCCATGTCTGTCTATCTACCCCCACCCACTTCTTCTGGGTCTCAGAAATACGTAATGCTATTTTAAGAGTGCTCTTGCCAATAAACAAGTAATTTTTTGTCTGACCAAGATTATTATAGCCACTGAGGATTGTTAATGCTTGGTGACAGGTATATTAAGCTCATGATTATTCTGTTGCATATATTTAGGTATTTTAATGACAAAATAATTTTCTTACAAATATTATGCTATGTTTTTACATGTAAAAACATAAGTGAATTAGAAAACAGCTGACAAAATATAAATGATTAAATAGGCTAATAAAAATTGAAAATATCACTGAACAGTATAAAGTAAAACTGTAATAAAAATATGAGGCATCCACAAAATGTTTCTGGACTAGCCAAGTTTAAGTATATATTATGCTAAATAGTGAAAGACAACCTAATCACCGGATTAGGTAAATTCTTCTAAACCCTAATGTCTGTCAGAGAAATGGGGCCAAACAGCTGAAGATTGATGCTGTAATGTATGGAGAGAAATTGGGAACTGTCCAGGCAGCCACTGGTATGTCATTTCTTAGTTTTGGAAGCTGCTGGCCCTGCACTTCCTGTATAATCAGATATATTTATCCCTCTCAGGTCTCTGAGGTGGTTGAAGACTAAATAGCTAGAGTTTCATAGTTAAATTTTGAGTTTTTTAGGAATTAAGAGGGTCTTGTGGATCTAAGAAGATGTTTTTAAAATTGTGATGCAAGTTGGGATGGAAGCTGATTTGGATATAGAACTTTAAACTCATGGAGATGGTTGGATAGTAGAATGTTAAAGTCAGGTGCCAAATACATATGGACTGGACATGGGAATGTATGCTAAGCCCTATAACTCTCATAATTGCGGCCTAATTATTTCTGTTGATTTGTATTGTATTTATTGTTATAAGAGAAAGAGCCATTTGTTGGACTGAAAGGGGGAACTGTTGGGGGAAAAAGATATACCTTAAACTTAAAAAAAAGGAAAAGGATGGGGGTTTGAGGGGGGGAGGCTGGGATTGGACGGGGGAGTCGGGTGGGGATTGCAATTGAGATGTAACTTGAAGAAATAAAAAATAAATTTAAAAAGTTTTTTAAAAAGTGGTAAATTATTTATTTCTCTTCTATTACAGTTTAGTTCTCCTTTATACAAACACTAGATAAGTATGCTCCCAAAAGAACACCATCAATCTCAGACACAAATATCATAATTCATGAAATATCAAATATAGTCATGAATTCGTAAATTGACTGGGCCCAAGGAATGCAAAGAAATCATATTAGAAAAAAGTATAGTTGAGCAATGCTGGTTTCCATTTGTAAACTGAGAACTGGGGAGGTTGAACCAGAAAGAAACATTTGATCACAATCTAGGGAAAAAAATCCTTTGGTGCCAATTTAACACTAGCCATAATGTTAACTTTCATCAAACTTATAGGAGAATTGAATGTCCACATCATAAAACCACCAACAAACATGTAAATGTGAAATGTTAGGTAGATACTTAAAATATCAAAGTGCTGTCCAATATAATTCTATAATTAAAAGATCAAAATGCTATCATTTGCATATAAAATATACTAATTTAGATACAGATACAGCATCATTATATGTAAGATGTTTCTTATGATATATTCATATATAATATTATTAGATGTACGATATTCAGACATATATAAATATAGAAATTAATACTAGTATAGCCTAGAAAATCATTATAGCCAAATCTGTAGCCTATCCATAGCCACATATCAAGTTTCCAAGTTGCTGGGTAATGTGGATGTATGGTGGGTAGTATTTATCCAAAGCCAAAATGAGTAGGCACTTGAGCTTCAGAGGGCCAGCAAGTGAACCCTGGTTGTGGTGAATACAGATGGAATACAATAGTGGTATGTGGGGACTGTAATCTAGATCTTTTCAAGGCAGAGCTGGTGGGGAAAAACGCTGCACACACCAGAGATGTTTCTTGCTGAACTCTGCCAAGACCTATGGAAGAAGTTCTATTAAACAACTCTCACCAGCAATATGAACTCTATACATTGAGGATACCATGGTCTTTTTAATGGTCTGAGAAGTAAACAATGCAGCCTGCCCCTCAGCCTCTAGGACCAAGATAGGACATACTGAGAAAGAGAGCCTGGGAGTTTTTAGCAACCATACTGGCAGGATCATCATACCATCTGTACCAGCAGTTCTCTGGAAGGTGCCCAGAAACAGCTCTATCTGTAGATACTGAGCAGTGAGTTGGTAAACTGTGAGACACAGGCTAACACAGCAGTAGCTATTCAGCCTGAGGGCTGTGAGACACAGGCTAACAGCAGTAGCTATTCAGCCTGAGGGCTCCTATTGCACTCCAATGTTAACTAGTATTAATAATAGACAACTTGTTATCTATTAGTTAACTAGTGTTAACAATTTCTAACTAGAACATATTACAGAAAATATACAATTCTTGACTGTAGCAATATGTAAAATGAAACATTAACCCAACACCAACTACCTCTGTCAACAAGAACTCAAGTCCACCCCCTCTTTTGTGTATCTGAAACCATACTTCCTTGTTAATCTTCTGTCCAATGATTATATAACTGCACAGAGAGTCCTAACTTTAAACACTATTCTATATACCAAGACAGCACAAAATTCAACTAAATCCTTCTTTACCAAACTGCTAGACAACATTTTGACAAGTGACCTACCTGCCCCTAAGAAGAGATACTGAAATTTACTACTTACAAAACAAATAATTAGAAAATGTAACAGAAAATATGCCATTATTGACTGTAAAAATACCTAAAAGGAAGCCTTGCAGAAATTTACAAGATCCTTTTGTCAGTAACTATAAAAATTTACACATAACCTTAGGGAGCATAAAGTCCAACAGCCTATGTTTATTCAGGGAAAAGCCTGTTAGAAAGATATCACTTCCAAAATTCCAGATATAATATCTTATCAATAGCTTCTAAGATATCTATCAAGTTATGTCTGCTGTTTCCAGTGCCCAAAACCAACCACACAAAATGCTTTCAGGAATAGATGAAAAATCACATCATGTAGCTAAACAAAACAAGAGATCCCTGAGAGACACTCAGTTGTCTTTTGAATTGGTACCTGTGCGAAGGCAAGCTCTCGAGTGGAAACAACTGTGTAAGCTTTAATATACAACAGATGACAGGCTCAGATAGAAAAAATTTAAGTTTATCCTTGTTTCTTTTCCATTGTAGCTTGGAGGAGAAAGTCCTACTATGCCATTGATAGAGTTTGAGGTACTACTTAGGACCCCATATGTTAGACTCATGGAGGAATGCCAGGGCAGGGTAAACATCTGGGCTGACCAAGTCAGTGAGTCCAGCCATTCTAATAGCAACCACCTGAAAGCTCATTGCTGGCTGATTTGATGAACTCAAAAATGAGAATTCTATGTTATTCTATTATTTTCACCTTTATAGAATACAAAGGATGAACTAAAATTGAATAGGAAAAATGAAAGTGAATTGCAATGTGGCAGGCATATGAATTCATTCCTGAAACACTTGGAAATCCCCATAATGTAAGTGGGGGAAGCCTCCAGCTATAGCTTTCAAGATTCTCATTTTTCTTCTCGGAATTTCTCCTCAGTTTAAGGAAGGATAATTAAAATCAGAAAAGACAGGAATAGCAGGCTCTATCTGCAATCTGCATGACAATGAGTTAAAACAGAGAAACTCCAAAATACAAAGTAGACAGGACCCCACAAACCTCCCTCAAGCCCTCTGTGCACCAGTAATTTCCAGAAACTGAGGATTTGGAGGCCCAAAAAGTAGTAACCTAATGAAGTGTATGTGCTCAGAGGTGATATTTTGGAGCTTATAAGTGGGTCTCTAGTCCTTAGAAGGAAGGTAAACAGGTTACTACAGAAGTCACATTACAATGGTTCAGTTTGAGGGTGCTATCCCCCAAAGAAGAGACCCTCAGAACTGTAGCCACAATTTTTCATGAACTCCACCTTTTTTTTCCTACTTAGTCAGAAATCACAGAGAAGCAATATCATTGATTTGAGACCTGTAAACTCACCTCAGAAGATGGAAAAAGTCATTGAGAAAACAATTGATCAGCTATTATTGTGAGTTATTTGGGGTCTCTCACCTTCAGGATCAAAGCACAACTGACAAAAACCCCATGCTTTCTGTTCCAAAGAACAGGTCTACAAGATCCTGGAAAACGAAGACCCTGACTCCAGCTTCACCTTCAGTCTTACTGGTGTGGGCTCTGCTCAGCTGAATAAAAACATCCTAAGTGTTACCAGGTGAGTAAGTATATAACAGGATACATTTGTGAAAACCCAAACTCCTTTAAAGTCCTCTGAAAACTGCTATTTCCCATGCCATGAAAAGATGATCACACAATAATACAGTAAAGAGAACCAACCACAACAGAAACTAGACACCGTAAAGCTCTATGTATAATCAGAACTGCTCCTTATCAGGACTCTGGTGGAATATAAACTTAGGAAATTTTGAAAGCATGCAAAAGCACCCTGCAAGCTCAAACCAGACCAAATCGTAGCGTGGAGAGAGAAGGTGAGTATTCCCACCCCTACAAGAGGTGCTGTTGGCAATTGATAGCTACTGGGAGCAGGAGAATCAATTTTCTTTAAGAATGCTGGCCCTGGCAAGTCTACCATGCTCCAGCAGAAGGCCATACTTCCGGGAATGTATGAGCAGCACAAACTGAATTGAATGATCAGCCAAAAAGAGAGGATACAAAGTTCTATAAGTAGGGAAAAGAGGGTACATCTGGGAAGAGTAGGAAGAAGGGTAATTATGATCACAACACACTATGTGAAATTTTCAAAGAAATGATTTTAAAGGAAGTAAGATCTTTTGTCTGGGACCCATTGGCTCATTTCAAGAGGATCACAACCCAGTCCCAGGCAAAATAAACACAATTTCTTTTGAGTTGTCTGGCAACCCTCTTCTTTGGAATAAGAGGGGTGTGGCTGGTATACTTCCAACCCTGGGGTTCTATTCAAAGGACCACACAGATGCACAGTAAAGAGGAATAATGGTGAAAAGTGTGAGACTTTTGACTTCTGCTTTCCCAGCCTCAAACCAGAAGGCGTTGCTAGGTCTGAGAGGTCTAGTCTCCTGTCTAGTGTGTTATCTAATGTTGTGAGATGCCTTAAAGGATAGTCAGAATTAAGACTGTGGCAAAGTGAGATCCACTGTCAATCCTCCAAACTACAACCCATCCTCCACCTGAAAAGGAGGCCACAAAGGCCCTGGCTCTGCTCTGGTCTCCAGAATCCCCAGACATAGCAGACACTTAGGCCCAGAGGCAATTTATTTCCCTTGCTCTTCTCAGGACTGGAATTCTACCTGGGAAACTGGAGGGCTCAGAAAAGACAAAGCTCTACCCCAATTAGTATAAGGTCATGAAAATTAAGGAGTATTTCAAGCTGGATAGGACAGGGCGGCCATACAGAACTACACCCGTCTACAGTGGCCTGAGTGTGTCAGGGCAAGCCTAGAGACTAAGTTGTACCTGATATTTGCCATTGGAAAACAAGAGGTGACATACTTGTTCCAAGGAGCCTGCCATGACCAGATGAAAAGCTCATGGTGGGGCTTTGATCACTGTGGGAACTACACCCCTGGTAACAGCAAGGATCCTCAAATAACTCCTCCTTTGCCTTCACTAGTAATCTGTGTTGTTCCTCAGTGGATGCTGGGGGTGGCATGATCTTTTCAGTTTTCTTCTGTGTGATAGTAGGAAATATTGCAATGCTGCTTTCAGAAGAGCAGAGGGATGTGTTGGTGTCCAGACTGTGCCAAAAACCTTTTATCAAATGGGGTTCAATGACAGTCCATACTCTTACCTCAGGATGTCCCAAACCTGGCCATAATCCCATAATCCAGTCACCTAACCAGAATTGATTTCCTGCACAGATTTCTTAGGACTCAGATTACCCAGGACAATAAGGGCATGGTGAGTTCCCAAAAACTTGTTAGAAAAGCAGCAAAGTGGAGGACCTTTTTAAAGGGAAAGGTACTCTCTAATGTGGTGACAATATTGCGCTCACACAGTGTCATTTTGCCCCTTCAGATTTCTGCTTTGCCAACTCTCCTGCGGACATCCTTGTTCTGCTGCCTTTGATACAAGTCATCATGCCTAGGGGCCACAAGAGTAAGGGCTGCTCTCTTACCAAACGTCAAAATGTACAGGAGCAGAAGGAAACTCTGCATGATGCTCAGCCCACTTCTATTGGTCAAGGGAATCCCCCCAGATCCCCTAATACCTATACTCCCCAGGATACTGAAGCAGATGTAACCTCTGTTTCTGATGATTCCAGCATGTTCCCAACAGGTGCTGTAGGTGTTAAGGCTTCTGATACAAATGCTGAGGCTTCTGTTGTGGGTGCTGTGAGACGTGCAAGCACCTCCATATTAGCCTCTACCATTCAATCTGCACGCAGAGATCCTCTCAACAGAAAGACAAGTGTATTAATCGAGTTCATACTGGAGAAGTTTAAGGTGAAAGAGCCCTTTACAGAGGAAGATATGTTAAGGGTGATCAGCAAGAAGTATAAGGTGCACTTCACTGAGATCCTCAGGAGAATCTCTGTGCAACTGGAGTTTGTCTTTGGCCTTGAGTTGAAGAAAGTTGATCCCAGTTCAAAGTCCTATAAGCTTGTGGGCAAGCTGGGTCTCTCCACTGAGGGAAGTCTGAGTGGCAGTAGTAGGTTGCCCAAGACAGGGCTCCTGATGACCCTCTTGGCTGTGATATTTATGAATGGCAACATTTCCAGTGAGGAAGATATCTGGGAATTTCTGAAGTTGGTGGGGATATATCCTGGGAGGAATCATCCAATCTTTGGGGAACCTAGGAAATTCATCACACAAGATCTGGTGGAGGAAAATTACCTGGAGTGCCACCAGGTGGCTAACATTCATCCCCCACAGTATGTGTTCCTGTGGGGTCCCAGAGCCCATGCTGAAACCACCAAGATGAAGGTCCTGGAAGTTTTAGCTAAGATCAATAATGATGTTCCTAGTTCCTTCCCTAGTCTGTATGAGGAAGCTCTGATTGATGAGGCTAGCAGAGCAGCAAGACGAGTTACAACTGTGCCTGGCAATTCCAGACCTCATCTCAGGTACACAGCCCACAGCTTCTCCCACATTTAGTTGGGTTTGAGAGTTTTCCACTCTGTTGAAGAGTAGTAGCCATCCTTGTGGTGGAATACATTATAATCTAGAAGTAACAAGTTTGTATCTCATTGTCCTGCTATACATGATCAAATTACATATTTTTTATTCTTTGTTATATTGCAAATGATCTTTTAACCAAATTAATTGTCTCACAGTCTATGCTTTTTAACATTTTGTCTGACATCTTTATCACTATTTACGATGAGTTTGATGATTTTAGACACATTAGTAAAACATAAGAAATTACTTTTTACTACATCATGAGGTAGGATGGGGGACAGTGATTTTTTTATACAACTGTGATATCAGTAAAGTTGTAACAAAAATAAAATTGTTAATTCACAGTTCGCTGTACATTTTATCCTTTGTTTACAATATTAATTGAAATAAAATTGGAATTAAGTTTACCCAAATTATATGAATTTTGTTTGTAATAATTCAAATCTTTTACTTTTTTCATACTTTGTTTTACATGAGCATTAATTAAGCATCTGATCTAAATTTTAATCTCCATTAATAATACTAGAGATGGTGTAAGAAAAATTACCTACCTGTCCGTCAATAAAATGACATCCTGACATCAAGTACATATAAGGATGGGAATGAGATAGTATATAAGCTACAAAGGCCAAGACAAAATTATGAACTGTGATGAGTGTGTGTGTGTGGTGCATATATGTGATATATGACCATGAGTATGCAAGTATGTGCCCATGTACACATGCGGAATCTGAAGGAGGGCACTGGGTAGTCTGCTTTATCATTCCATGGTTTATTACCTTGTAACAGTCTCTCAGTGAAACTGGAGTTATGAAGATAGTCAGCAAGCTTTATGGATTCTTCTGTCTCTGCCTTTACAGTACTGGTTGAACTGGCCCATGTGTGACCATGTCTAACTTTTGTACATGGACACTAAAACCAAGGTTCTTATGTATACACAGCAATCATCCTTATATGTTGAGTTACCTCCTGAGGTATATATGTATAATCTTTAGTGGTTTTATCAGTTAAAAATACATTTCAATAATGAGAAGAGGAAAACCTGTGCCTGCAAACATTCCCTGGAATGAAGACTGAATGGGTACTGTGTATAAAGAGAGGACATTAATATTTAGGAATTTAGGTCTCCTCCTTGCTATCTCTCATATTATCCTATATCATCTGAGTATCTATCTGCTCTTTGGGAAGGTCTGCACTGGTACTGGTGATGCTCAGAAAAAAGATACAGCTTCATTTCATAGAGTTTTAGAAACTCAGAACTAAAATCTTATGAGAATAATATTATGATGCCCTGTGGGAATTACAGCAACATAAGATGATTAGATAAAAGTGAGGGTCAAGTTCCTGAGACAGAACACTTTGAGTTTTGTAACCTGAAGTCAATATAATGTGATATAATTTTAAAGTAAGCTGCATGGTCAGTTATATGAGCCTATGAGACTGATGAACAGTATGTAGTCCTTCATCCAATATATCAAAATATTGCAGAAAAATTACTAAATGGAAAACTACGTTGTGAAGGAGGTTCTCTAAAATTAGGTTGTAATATTATATGCTGCCTTGACATTTGGTGGAACCACCAGGACCTCAAATGACCTAAGCATTTGTTTACTCTGTTTCAGACCAGTCTCACATGTACCTGCATTGCATAGGGTAGGATGCTCTTCCTTGATTTGTATACCCTGACTTCTAGAGACCTTGCTAATTTACCATGTGTGACCAACTCCATGTGGTCCTGTGTTTCAAGTACTATAAAACTCTCCTGACTGTGAATATAATAAAATATGTGAACGATTAATTAATTTCCATGTTGTCTATATACTTATCTATATCTAGTGCTGTATGTTTAAATATCACATAATCCTTTTATGGATTTTTTTATTTTTTTTATTATTGATCTTAGCATCTTATTTCAGAAGAATCTGAACAGAAATCATTCCATGATTTCAGGAGCAGAAAACTTTAAACATATATAGCAAATATGTATATTTGTATATTTGTTTATACATATAAAAAATAAATAAATGTATGTATAAATAATACTTTGAACAAATAAAAAATGAAATCAAAACATATTAATATGAAAAGAGTAATCCCACAGGGATTACAAGATTCTAACTTGAGTTTTTTTAAATACAGAATGAAATCATATGATTCACACACAGACATGTTCATGCACATACAAAAACACACACACACACACACACACACACGCACATGTCTGTTGTCTACATTTTTCACTTCCTTTTGGGAGCCATCTAGCCCAGGCTGTAAATAATAAGAGAGTTGTGAATGAGCAAGGTGATAATCATAAAAGAGAAAGAGCATATGATTCAACAGTGTATTTAAAGAAGTAATTCTAAAATAACTTCTTTAATAATTTATAAATCTAGGACAAATCATCACTTTAAAAAAAGCGTATATAGGGCTGGAGAGATGACTCAGAGGTTAAGAGCACTGGCTGTTCTTCCCAAGGTCCTGAGTTCAATTCCCAGCAACCACATGGTGGCTCATAGCCATCTACATTGAGATCTGCCTGGACATATATGTAGAGCAAATACTGTATACATAAAAAATAAATAAATGTTTAAAAAAAAGCGTATAAAGCAAATAGACTTATTAAACTGCTTGCTTCAGTTAAATAGCTAGTAATAGATATAGAGTTCAATTTCCATTTTTTAAATAAGTAAATTTGTTTGTTGCTTCAGGTTATATCTCCATCATATTGTCCTCTTTCCCCCCTTCCCAGCCCCACCCTCCCACCCTCTACCCCCTAACCCTTCCATTCCACTCCTCTAGAGTGGAGTGTCCCTACATAACAGTCCCTCACCCCAGTTCAGAACTCATATGAGGGCCAAGAGCCTCCTCAAACACTGGGGGCCTACAAGGCAGTACCACCAGTGAAAAGTGTCTCATTGCCAGGGAGAGAAAACTAAAAAACAAACAAACAAACAAACAAAAAATAAAAAAATAAAAAGTCTATGTCCATGTTCCCTTTGGTGCATTGGTTGAAGTATAGATATCCTGTACTATAGAGCTAAAATCCTACTATAAGTGAATACATGTCATGTGCATCCTTCTGAGTCTGGGTTAGCTCACTCAGGATGAGCTTCTCTAGTTCCATCCATTTGGCTGCAAATTGCATAATTTCATTGTTTCTGGTAGCTGAGTAATATTCCATTGTGTAGATGTACCACAGTTTTTTTAATCCATATTTCAGTTGAGGGACATCTGGATTGTTTCCAGTTTCTAGCTATTACAAATAAGGCTGCTATGAACATAGACGAGGAAACTTCCTTATGATTCCGTGAAGAGGCATTTGGGTGTATACCCAGAAGTGGTATGGCTGGGTCCTGAGGCAAAATTATTCCAAGTTTTCTAAGATATCACCATACTGACCTCCATAGTGGTTGCACAAGCCTGCATTCCCACCAGCAATGGAGGAAGGTTCCCCTTTCTCCACACCCTCGCCAGCATGTGCTGTCATTAGAGTTTTTGATCTTAGCCATGCTAACAGGTGTGAGATGGAATCTCAGAGTTGTCTTGAGTTGCATTCCTCTGATGATTAAGGA
The DNA here is from genome assembly GCA_907164525.1 of Lophiomys imhausi. NCBI lineage: Eukaryota > Metazoa > Chordata > Mammalia > Rodentia > Muridae > Lophiomys > Lophiomys imhausi. Next base: position 146,841 of record CAJQZJ010029545.1, on the reverse strand, counting down.
TGTTGAGCATTTGTTCAAGTGTCTCCTGGCCATTAGGGATTCCTCCTTTGTGAATTCTCTATTTAGCTCAGTCCCCCATTTTTTGATTGGATTATTTGGTTTCTTGGCATTTAATTTCTTGAGTTCTTTGTAGATTTTGGATATTAGCCCTCTGTCAGATGCGGGGTTGGTGATGATTTTCTCCCAGTCTGTAAGCTGCTGTTTTATTCGAATGACTGTCTTTTGCCTTACAGAAGCTTTTCAGTTTCATAAGGTCCCATTTATTGATTGTTGGTCTCAGGTCCTGAGCTGTTGGTGTTCTGTTCAGGAAGTTGTCACCTGTGCCAATGAGTTCGAGGGTTTTTTCCCACTTTTTCTTCTAGTAGATTTAGTGTGACCTGCCTTTTGTTAAGGTCTTTGACCCACTTGGACTTAAGTTTTGTACAAGGTGATAAGTATGGGTCTAATTTCATTCTTTTACAAATGGACATCCAGTTGGACCAGCACCATTTGTTGAAGATGCTGTCCTTTTCCCATTGTGCGGTTTTGGCTTCTTTGTCAAAAATTAGGTGGCCATAGGTGTGTGGGTCCATTTCTGGGTCTTCAATTCGATTCCATGGATCTACTGGTCTGTTTCTATACCAATACCATGCTGTTTTTACTACTATTGCTCTGTAGTACAGCTTGAAATCTGGGATGGTGATATCTCCAGATGTTTTTTTTTTTTTGTTTTGTTTTGTTTTTTGTACAGGATTGATTTAGCTATTCTGGGTTTTTTGTTGTTCCATATGAAATTGAGAATAGCTTTTTCCAGGTCTATAAAGAATTCTGTTGGTATTTTGATAGGAATTGCATTGAATCTATATATTGCTTTTGGTGGGATGGCCATTTTTATTATGTTGATCCTACCTATCCATGAGCATGGGAGATCTTTCCATGTTCTAAAGGCCTCTTCAATTTCTTTCTTCAAGGGTTTGAAGTTCTTGTTGTACAGGTCCTTTACTTTCTTGGTTAGAGTTAACCCTAGGTATTTTATATTGTTTGTGGCTATTGTGAAGGGGGTTATTTCCCTTTTTCTTTCTCAGCCCATTTGTTTGTTGTATAAAGAAGGGCTTCTAATTTTTTGAATTAATATT